>CEMU01568236.1:2876-14867 GCA_900068965.1 Calocybe gambosa
AGGTTAAATAGCGGTGCACGAGCCGGAGAGTCGTTAAGGTGCCAGCGACCCGGCGGATCAGTGACATGGTTGTAGGCAAGTCGGTCGACGGGATAGTCAATGATTGCAGGCCTGCCGGCCACTGTGCCAAGTCGAGTAGACATTGCTCTAAAAAAGTTCGCCAAGTTGATGATGCGAGTGCGTTATTTGAATCGTGCCAGGATTCTGGAAGAACTTCCAGATGGAGGAGCGTTTGGCTATGGTTAGCTAGCATTTTGTTGAGCCCGAAAGGGTCAGATAAGTGGATTTGATCAAAGGGAAGCCTCGCAGACAGAAGTTCGAGACGAGGGAAATGGCCAAGTGCTCTAAAGAATTGTGAATGGTCGAGTCGTGCAGCGGAGGTTATTTTTAGGGAGTGCAATGAAGGAAAGATTCCGTTGAGGCAAGGAGCAATATTGATGAGGGCATGGGACGTAGTCGAATGGTCATGATCGAATTGGAGCTCTAGCTCGTGGAGACCGTCCAGCTTGGTCCCGCTAAACATGGTTACGAAATCTGGTATTCGGATGTGCAGTACGAGTCTATATAAATTGGGATTCAAGGCGCTTCTTGTTGATTCCAGCAAGCGTTGCGTGTCTCTGTTCAGTGAAAAATTGCTCCATTCGATCATGAAGATTCGCAGGTTGACCATTTTGCGAATAGCATCGGCCATTAGTCGAACGATGTCTCGAGGCCTATTTTCGAGGCCTTCAAGGGGTATTTCAGACAAAGGATCAGTAGACGATCCTTGGATTGTAGCGAAGAGGTCGTATAATTTGCCCACCACCTTTGAAGGCATCGTGTCTTCAAAGTCGCTTTTATTCCAAAGAAGGTTTTCCATAACTGAGCGTCTAACGAACAGATGTTGGGTGCGGGACGCGACATATGGGTCACTGTCAAACGGTTGAGCTTAGTATATCACGGATGTGAAATGGAGCTTACTTGAGACGAACGAGGCTCCTCACCATCCGCTTGGGATTTGTCCATTCTACTTCCCCATAGCGTTTGTCAAGCGCTACGTTTAAAAATACACGGTTAACGTCCAATAGGCCCTGAAGATCGTCTATAGTGATGTAAGAGGCCACAAGGTACCATACATGATCAGGTAGTTCTCGCATAGAAAGCTGTTCATGGCATAAGTTTTTGGTGCCACTTCAGTATGACGACGTGATAATTAGTCATCCGGCGCTATGGCAGCTGTTCTGATCGTTGTGTCTATGCGGTTATCTATAGAACCGGGTGATTGCATAGCCATAATGCATAAACCCTTGAGCTACTCTAGATCTTTCAATAGACAAGAGATCGGATGACGATTTCCGCGAGCTCGGCCATGGCTATCCACCGTTCGGTTGAGCCTTCTCCACAGATGAAAGGCACAATTTTGGCGATTCGAACCACTGCTACGGATTCAGCGCATGATGAGTTGTAGCCAAGAAATCTGCCCCTTCATTCTAGCACCGGTATTGACTTTCGGAATTGTACTGGCCCTAAACACAAAACATGGGGGTGCAGCTGCGATCGTACTTTGTTTCGGTGGGCCAGAGCCCGTTGCAATAAGTTAAGATGCGCGCTTGAGTGTACATACACAAACCGACGGTTATAACAAGGATTTAACACTAGATGGAAGAGATAAGATAGTATATGTAAAGAGAAGGATATCATATGTTCACGAGTCCGGATTTTGCCAGACCCCTCCGCCAAGCTGACATAAAGATGTGTCAGGGAGTTATTGGGCGAACAGTAGTGGTCCTCACCTGCTGTAGGAATGCATCTATCATATCTCCATCCGCCATTCCCAGCTGGTCTCAGCCTTCAGCATTAGTTGGTCAGAAAAGAGTTAGACTCGGCTCACTGCTGCTGGCGTTTCTTCCTGGCCTATTCGCTCCCCATCGTAGACGAACTTGAAGGTACCTACGAGGATCGGTGCAAATCAGCCGTTTCGCTATAACCAGGGAATGACAGTGTATGAGAGCCGACCTGCATCTTTCCCAAACCTTTTCTATACGCGAACAGCATCATATTATGAAACAGAAGATCTCCTATCAAGACCAACCTCTGCCGCTTCGAATATTTTTGCAAACTTCATTGATGCTTTAACTTTCACCGTTATTTCTAAGTTATTATCCGTTAGCACGCCCGAATGCAAAAGTGGTTAGCTAGTGGTACTCACGCGTTCCATCATAAACGATATTGAGATTGAGCTTTGGCTTCACATCCTCAAGTTGCTTCGCATCCTCGGGTTCTTGGGACATGGCTTTCCGAGTTGGTAGGTACTGTCTATGGATAACGATAAAGACTGGGTCGCGTTTACGCGAGAGGGAGACGCGTTTGCTTGATTGTTAAGGGAAAAAGAAAAACGTGACGGGTCACGTCATGCACGGTATTATTTGAACTCAATGGACTGGACAGCTTTTCTCAATCAGTGCTTTTCGTTGCATGGGCCAAAAGACGAAAACGGGGCTTTCATGGTGGGTAACATAGCTCAAAATCCGGTGTCGAAAGTGCTTCTATCTAAAATTTCTACTCGCTCGTACGCGTCGGGTAATCCAAGAACCGACTTTGCTCATGTTTGGTGAGGATTTTCAGCAAATTTTTTTTTTGTTTCCGCGTCTTTCCTCTATTTTATACTCTTTCATTGCTGGTATGTTAGAGAACATACGCCGATGTCTACTATTAATCCTCACTTACTGTCTGGTATTTAACAGGCTTTGAAGCGACCAAAAATATGTATCCGTTCCTTCACTATTCTCAACTTCGAGCGATGCTTAAATCTTTCTGAAAGTGTTGCAGTTTCGCATCTCTAGAAACTCGTTTTCGACTACGACAACTCCTGTATTACAGAAGAAACATGACGGGATACGGGTTAGGTATAATCTTTGATTTATATATCGTCGTAGGCATTGACACTTTTGTTAGATAAAGAGGCCAAGGTTTCTGTCAGTTAAAAATCTTTTCACACCGACAGAGGATGAAATACAAGGCCCCCGAGCTACAAATTGTAGGGATCCCACCCCTGTGCCTTGTCCTTCCTCTACTTGGACAAGACGCAGCATTCGCCACTCTAACGTCGTAGACTCAGCTTCTTATCCTCTACGTGGTGCCGCTTGGACTGACTGTACCTCAACATCACACCCCTTTATCGCTGATATCCGCGCTCACATTCTCACGTCGACGACAAGCGGACTGCGCCACCCTCCTCTTAGCTCATTGTATACTTTGATCGAGGCGCATAGTAGGCGATCACGCCCTGGGTTTGAGCATGGACGTGAACATTTGCGGGTCGTATGAGGAGGCACATCTGAACGAATACTTGGTGGCGAATTGTCACTTGTGGCGGACCGGGAGAGCCGAAAGAAGAAAGCTTGCACAAAGAGAGAGAGAGAATAAGGCCAGCTCCACTCTGGCGTGTGCGTGCGGGCGCACGGGTGCTTCCTTTTTCTTTTTTGCTCTCGTTCCTCTGTCTGGTTGGCATATATATGAGCAGCGGTTTTCGAAGGACCCTCAGCTTTGTACCACTTCGCTTTTTATCTTGTTCGCTTTCCACAGCCGAATTTCCGGCTGTTCCTGTTCATCAACCTCACAAACGTGCCCAAAGACCTCGGGTATATCTAGTTATTTGATAATTCTCTACCTGCTTGACGCGGCCCCTGGTTCGGAGAGTAAAATCCTTGGTTGTTATCAACTGATCGATGGGGTACGTTGATCATCATTCTTTTTGATTAACTCTCTATTTTTCTTTTAGATAATTTTTTTTTGCTGCATTGCAGCGCTGTCTCTTTTCTTTTCTTTTTTCGTTTTTTTTTGTCTCGTACGTATGACTCCTTGCTGATTTCTGTCACTACGTTTGTCTCTATGAATGCGCTTCCGAATCTATCTGTCCGTCCTGCCCTGGCTTGTAGTGCCCTTGCCCTTGTTCCTTTTGATCAAGCCGTGTACATTGGAATCGGTGTACCTCCCCGCACCTCTATTTTTGTACTCGCAGAACTTGTCCATCTTGCCCCGCGTTTCCGCATAGGTGGATTCTCGCACTTTACATTTCACATGTCCGCAGCTACGCCCCCCTTGGCATGGAGATCGCTTTTTTGACGTGGACATTCATTACAACTCGTGGTTCGATCGGTTTCTACGCAAACCGTGCAAGTCGGGAATGAGAATGAGGGCTCGTGCCTATATTTTGTCCTCTATGGTACCTTTTTTGTATCCGCGACTTACAACTCAGTGCGATTGTCGGGCGTCAAGCGCATCGCGGATGTTTTTTACACTTGTGTCATATTGGTCCATTGGTCATATTTACGTTTCCCCTACTGGATACAGTGTTCTCTCCAACGTAAGGGCTCTTGTGGATCCGCAACCCGACTAGCATAAACTGTTACAACCGACCGTGCCAGTCGGACGAGACCGTACCTATCATCTTCCACCTGGTGTCATAGACCCCGTCATAGCGCCATATCGAAGTGCGGAGCGTCGGGGGGCGTGCTGCGCATCTTTGTTGTCTATTTTTTGTTTTCGCAAAGGGCGTCTCGGGCTGGCCGCGTTACCAACCCAAGCCCCCAACCGTACTGCTTCTTTTCGCTTCCCTCCCGTCCCTCACGTGTGTCTTGGCCCTTCTGTGTCCGTTTTGTTGTATTTGGCGTTTGGCGTTGGCGTTACAGGCTGCATTTGTATTGTCAGAGGAGGAACTGCCGCCCCCAGCCCGCCGCCTACACGGGATGCCCTTGTTTGGGGTGGAACGGAACATAGAGTGGCAGGTCTAGACCCTTACTTTCCCCGTTTCCGTCATCTTCTATTCGGCCCAGCCATGTTTTGGGATGGGGGACTTGATTGATTTGCTTGTGGCTGTGGTTTGTGTGGCAGTGCGAATCCAGGCACATGTGCTCGGTGCCTCGTTCCCCCGAGGGCACGTTACAAGTTACGCGCCATCTCCACAGCTCTGCTTAGCTTGTGATGTAAGAGGGTAGTCCATGGGTATTGCCATTGCCGGGACCTGCGACACTTCCCAAGACCTAGAGGATGGGTTGATTCGTAAGACATGGGGGTTTCCGGTAAGTCGTTGCATGTGTGTGTGTGTATGCATATGTACTTCGGAGATTTGCGAGTTGGGCGGAAAGCAGCAGCAGCCCTCGATCGGATCCTTCGCGTCTATCATATCGAGTGTTCCGTTTGAGCAGCCGCTGTTTCGCGTGCTTGTGCCGTTATGGGTGCCACGCCATCTTATCTCGTGTCTAATGACTTGTGACAGGCTGTCAATATTTCTCCTTTTGTCATAGCTTTTTTTTTCTTTTTTGTTGGTCGAACTCTGGGAATCTCTCCTGTATGATAAATAATTGGGTTTAATTGTGAGTTGGGGGGATTGAGTTACTGAGTGAGGGAGAGAGAAGGGTGAGTGGGCTAAACTAGGACAAACGTGTATGATCGGGAGGACGGGAAGCGGAGTGCGGGTTGACTCGGGAAGCGTTTCGAGCTGAGTTGGGTTGAATGATCAAAGCCCGGTTGTTTTGTAACCCGAACCGATGACTTACGTGATACGAGTAGTTTGGGTTTCTCAGTTTCTTGTACTTAAACCCAGCTTTGACCTGAACACGATGGCGACCTCACAGCCCATCGCCCTCCCAGTCAGCAACCAAGACTCAAACGACTACTCAATGGGCTCATACTCTGGCTCAAACCCAGGCTCATTCAACCCAGCTTCATACACCCGCCATTTTCTCGGTGGTTCCCCCATATCTTGGCGGGCGGGCTCTTTCTCTGCTCGCTTCCCCCAAGGTTCCCCCTCTGCTCATCTCTTTAGCTCTCTAGAGTATGTTTTCTTTTTTTCATATTTAAAATCAACAGCTCACAGCTCTCCTTTTCTCCTAGCCACCCAAAGAGCTCGGCAACAACAGACGAGGTCTCACTTTTGAACGCTTTCAATGTCTTTGACAGGGAAGGAGAGCTCTGTCGCAACTACAATTGCTGCGGTCTTCACCTACAGGATCTACATGCTCTATTAGAGCATTTCGAGGAAGTTCACGTCCTTGTTGTTGATCCTGCCACTCCCGCACAGATCACCGTGCCCTTCAACCCCCAACCAATTGACAACACAACTCATCACCATCAACTCACAAATCTACATCCTCTCAATCATCAACCCTCTTTTGATGCTGACGACATGGACCTCGAACTTGATCTCGATAATTCAACCCTCCCCCCGCCCCACCCAGGCTCCACTCACAGCTCTCCCTCCTCTTCAGCCCCTAGCCCCCCTCACACTCCAAATAATCCCTCTCTCACTCAATTCGCACACCATCTTAGCCAATTTCAGCATCAAACTCCTTACACTAGTGCTCAAACATCCCCTTACGCTTCTCAACCCCCCTCTCCAGGATCCACATCCTCAAATCCAACAAACTCATCATCCGCTGCCATGCATCCACATCTATCGCAGGTGCAATCCGTTGGTGTTCACTACAGCAATCCCACATCCAGCAATTCCAACGTTCTCACCCACCCCGAAGACGCCTTCAATGCTTATGCTCGCTTTGCCGCAGATTACTCATCACACATGCCCGGCACTCAATTCAATGCCAGCGGCGGCGAGGAGATCGTTGTCAACCAAATGGGTGCTGGCGACTATGTGGGTCAGTTGCCCAACGGCGTGTCACCAGTAGGTGGGCAACAAGCGCAAGGACAGCAGTGTATTCCTCCTGCCCTACTGTTCGCATCCGCTTCATCAAACAACGATGGTGAAACAAACCACAGGGACGCACGTGCAAACGTTTCCAATACTAATAAGCTAAGATTGAAGATGAGAGCTGGACAATCCGTCACCTCTCATTCCACTCCCAACACCCCATCGACCACTGCCCCATCTGCCCTTACGCCCTTCAACGCCACCACAAACATGTCCACCAACGGCTCCGGCACCTCAACACCTACTACTACATCGGGACACACACCGACACCACCAACTCTTCCAACCTCATCTCTACTCCTCTCCAAGCCCTTCCGCTGCCCCAAGCCCAACTGCAACAAGTCTTACAAGCAGGCAAACGGTCTCAAATATCACATGACACACGGCTCGTGTAACTTTGCGCCCCCAAAGGATCTCGAGCACGTCAAAGACCTTCTTGAGCGTAAACGTCGCGAACGCGAAGCCAACGCCGCTGCCGCTGCCGCTACCTCGGGCTTGTCCCGCTCCGCCTCGTTAGGTGCGCTTTCGGGCCGCTCACCCGGACCCACGCCTGAGCCCCTCCTTCACTCGGCGTACGGAGATCTCGGGAGTATTACTGAGACTGAGCTGAGAGAAGTCGAGCGAGAGGCAGAGAAGCGACTCAAGCCTTTCGCATGTGGTGTTGGTGATTGCCAGCGGAGGTACAAGAATATGAACGGGTTGAGGTATCACTATCAGCATTCAGGCGAACACGGTGCTTTGGGACTAGCTTTGCTTGCTGGTGGGGTGCATGAGTGCCTGTCCAACAACAGCAACAACTCTTCGAATAGTACCACTGGAGGTGGCGCCGATGGTGGGAAAGGAAGAGGCAAACCTGATGAGCGGGAAGGAAGGAGACGGGGCGGACCTCCGGGTGTCGGCGTTGGTGTCCACAGAAGCGTGGGCAGCAACAGCATTCGAGGCGGAACCGTCAGCGTACCCGTGAGCCGCGCTACAAGCATCAGCCGCGTGGGCACACCGAACCCCAAAACCGGATACGCGACCAATGGCAGCACGACACCTTACTCGCCTAGCTACACCAACTCCCCCTCACCACTGAATACTTCCACCAGCAGCAACGATGGTGCGGCAACGACGCCACCTTTGACACCACTGACAGCTGCCGTCCAGGGTCTCGGCCTTGGCAATGGTGTGGGTGCGGGTACTGGTGTTCGATCTCAGCCACACTCTCCCACGCAGCATGGACAGACTCCGTATCCCATTCAGCAGCAGCAGCAGCAACAGCAGCCAAGTCAGAGCCAGTCTCCTTCGCCACGGCAAGGGCCTCAGCAGATGGCGTATCAGGCGCAATTTGCCGATATCCAGCTGAGACAGTATTTTCAAGCTCAACAGGTCGCTCAAGCGATGCAAGCTCAACAGCAGCAGCAACAACAACAGCAACACCAGGCGGCCGCGGCATACCAGCAGCAACAGTATCAACAGCAGTTGGCACAGCAACAGCTCTTGAGGCAAGCGCTTCAGCAGCAGCAGCAGCTGACCAACGCCGACACTCAGGCCCAGGTACAGCAGGAGTTCGCCGATGTGCAAAGGGAGTTCGAGCTCCAACAACANCAGCAGCAGCAGCAGCAGCAAAGAGTGGACCCGGCGATGACCTGAATGGGTTCGAATTTTGTTTGAGGAGCGACCCTTGCATTTTTTGAACCTCCCCCGCCGCCCTTCCTCCTACTCCGATCGTTTTGTGCCTTTCTCTTTGGGCGTAGCGCTCCCCTTCTTTTCCCCTTCCAACAAAAGTATCAATAGATCCATGGGTAATCCATCCCCTTTTTCTCGCTACGCCTACATATCACCTTCGAGACATTCTCTCTCGACCAAGAGAAACGAAACGACCCGCCCGTTTTGACAACAAAATAAAAACGAAGCCGCTCGTCCCAGGAAAGGGCGATAGAATGAAACCTGTACAATTTCCTTATTATCTTTCTTGTCTTGCCCATTTTCTTCTATTACTTTTAATCTTCCTCCCAATTCTTTATCAGTGCATTATTAGTCAATTTTTTTGTTACATAAATTTTAAATTTACTTTTTTTGCAACCCTTCTTGTCTTCTCATCTTGTCTCTCGCCTCTTCCTTCCCCTTTCGTTCTTGCAAGCCATCTCTCCACGTTCGCTCCTATCTCATATATTAACCACAAAGCTAAAAAATCGCTACTTATACTTAGTCCCACCTATTTTTTGTCCTTGTGGGGTGGGCGGGCTTCACCAACTGACATAACACTCCTTCACTAATATCTTAACATTTACTGTAATTTTTCATCTCTCTGTTTGTAGGCACTCTTGCGAAAACAAAAATATAAAAGTGTACAGTATGTGTACAAACTTTTAAAACCATTGTCATCTCTGGGAAGATACGACTCTCAGCAATTACACGACCTCTCTCAAAGCACAAACCCGCAAAATCTGCTGCAGGGTAGATTAAATTAAACGAAGTTCCGGGACGAAACCTTGTCTATGTTTACGGAGCACCGAGGTGGTTTGACATGCCAAGGGCAATGTACCACACGATGTATGGAGTCGTACGATTTCTTGAACAAAACACTGAAGCTTACATTCATTATTTGAACACAGCATATTATACATACGGTACACGGGGGGCGTTAATCATACCCATTTCCCGAGCTGATCGGCAAAAGGGTTGGTTCGCGGATCAAGCCCCGACTGGTTGATATCAATAACGATCATCGCCAAACACCTCCAAACATCCGCTTTCATGGCACTTGATCGCTTTTTTTTTCACCTCGTTCTTCGCACCGCTTGTTCCGCGATATTTCAGTCGGGCAGAGACGAACTTATACTTGGTTTAGTGAAGACGCAGGCAGTTTGAGTGTGTCTTTACTTGAAAACCTCTATCGTTTGGTTATTTCTTTTTGGTTACGCTCTTCATGAATTCCATGTGCTACCAAGTTGCAACATTTGACTGCAATGAATCTCTTGCAGATCAGACTGTTCTTGTTGCCTTGGTTTCGAACTTCATGGCCCATGGGGCAGCAGGAGCACACACATATATCCACCCATATGGACGTCCGTCGTCGTTAAATGAGTAAGTTTGTGGCATTCGAGATGAGACAAACCAGCTCACGTTCATTCCGTATCAGCCGCGGTAGCGCGGACTCTATATCTATAATCACTAGACATATTTTGCCTGCGCTAAGAGCGTCCAGGTGCTTTCGTAGCGTTGCGATATCGGAGTGTTTGGCTGATAGATGATGATTAGTGGCCTATAATGCAGTTGAATCAAACGTCGGGTCGAAGATTAGCCCGTCATGGCTATGCTTTGTCAAGGTTCGTGCATTAGGCATTCAAGTTAAACTCCAGACCGGGATATAGTAATGGATCTTATGGATCTTACCAACTTTTATCGATAGTCTCTCGAACGCTTGGAATATTCCTATGATCGCGCTGACACATTGTTTATCATGCTCAACCACAAGGCTTCTGTAATCCATCGACGACACCGGAGACGTGCGATTCAATCGCTGACTTAAAACCTCAGGCTGATTGTATATCCTCCCCTTCACCACCCCCATTGAAACTTTACTACATATTCTTTGCTTGACATAGCTCTCACCAGGGTTGGATCCTGTCCGACACAAAAGAAGAACAGAAGTTATCGTTAGTGTCTACTGCGGACCGACTGACGGCGTCTAGGACGATATCTTCGCTCCTTGGGGACCGTCGGCCCCAGAGTATCACTCTAATGCTCCGTTTGTATGTCTAATTTCAGCACCAACTATCTTTCATCAGTTATTTTCATAGACAATTTTGCTACCTGGTTGATGTAGCACACCATTCTGGACCTCAAGGCATCGTTTCCTGCCTTCTGCATGTGATGGCTTATCTTTCATGAATGATGAGCTGTTGTACGTGTTCATCTCTCATCAGTGGTTCTTCCATTCACACTGCTCCTTTATCCACGGACTATTAAGCTGTACCCAGTGAGCATCTCTATGCATTGGTCTAGTCAATCACAGTGGAAGCCTCTGGAATGAAATTTTTTGATGCAGTCGGTATTTATTGCTACGCTTTTGACAGTTAACATCGCGGAAGATCGCTCCGCAATAGATGGATGGCGGCTTGCTGATCTCGAACCCAGCATATATCTCAAGCTCGTGAATTTTTTCCAGCTTCCCAAGATGTGGATCCGTTGATCGTTCAATGGTTGGAAGACCTACACCGCTAATCTCACTGGATCTCTGTATTTTACGATGATTTACTGATCCGTCGATCTGTCGTAGGCTCTATTACATGCGGCCCCGAACCCTGCAAACCGTGCCTGAAATTTCTACTACTCCAGACTGCGCTCGAGCGCGCACAGGTTGATCTATCGCCGCTTGAAGATACGTACAAGTTCTTGGCCTCTTAAAATATCACATGGTGGCACAAGGCCACCCTTGCCTCGTTCCCGACGCCGAAACGTGCGTACTTCATTTTGGGGACCCACAGTGTTGTAGCTCGCTTATTCTCAACAAGCGCCAACCAATCAATGATCTGCAAGCTATGCAGTTATATGTATGTAAACGCCCACCCCTCTATCTGCTCATCTGATCTGGTATACATATCGTAACGAGTCGATGCGGTGCTTTGTGATTCTTTGATCACCGAGACCCACATGCTCTCTATGCAATGAGGCCTGCGCCTCCCAGGCTTGTCTGTTGGTACTTACAAGAAGGTCCATATGCGGAAAACGATAGGCTGTCCGGCTCTCCCGGCATTGTGCCATCCCTTTTCGCACGATCGAGAACAGGAGTTTCGGTCGCACCAACTTACTATATTCGAAGCCTCCGATTAGATTAGCTTCGCTGTCAAACGGCCTTCCACCGCATTTACCCAGCTCGCCTCGTTCACGACCTGGGTTGCGAGCGACTCGAAACAGCTTGCTGGACTGAACCTGAGCCGGCTCAAACACTCCTGAAACGAGTAATTCGGATCGACAGAACCCGTCGAAAACCACTTGACATATTGCCCATTTTCACCCGCCATTCAATTTTCCGGGCAAAGAGGGGCAGGAGGAGGGGACCTCCATTGTCCCTGGCTTGTTACATCCGCTGTTAATTGGCACGTTTTATTCCTACCCCCCCTGATCGACCTGTCGCATGTCGCTACGCCACGGTATACGGAGACCGAGTTGTTAAGAAACTGTCAGACTAGAAGCGTTTGTGTAGGAATAAACGAGCCCATCAGATTCGTGTGGAGCACTTGTGCGTTGTTCAGTGTGTAGCGAGCAGTGATGCGAAATGTCGGTCCAGCGCCTTTGAGATTGTGGCAGCCCAG
>CEMU01568238.1:825-11767 GCA_900068965.1 Calocybe gambosa
GGCGCTTCTGTCACTTGGGTTTCGGTGATTTCGAATCTACCATGTAAACGAGCGGTGGATCACCCCGACATCCTCCCACGCTCACTACATGGGGCGCTAATCCTGAAGGCAAGTGGGGCAAGTGTACCCTTTTCACAATCACATGGGTACAACTTACATTGCCACCTCCCCGGTTGACAACCTAGTGTACGTGTAGCAGCTACCGACCAGTCGAGATAAATTTATATATCTCTCCTTCAGTTGGCCCTGTTGCAAGAGGCCAGATGGTTCAATAGGAATAGTATCAATAAAAGTAGCGCTCCGTTTTGATCGCCAAGGGAAATAGACGTGGGGGCGCCAAATAATTCTGAGAAGCGCCGACAGACCTGGTTTCCAATTATTATTGTTATTCACCTGGCTCAACACAACTTGGGCAAAGGTAACTCAAATGCTTCACCGCGAGGAAAAAGAGCACCGCGTATCCTTACAAAGCGTTGGACGGGGCGATTCCGCAGCTAATATACAGTTCGCCCTCATGATCAAAGATCAAAGCTAAACGTCACTGTTACCATATGGGATATGTTTGTTGTCTCAGAAGTTACTGCGGATTCTCCTAAACCGTTGCTGCGCAATATGCTCTTCCACCATCTGACCTTCTACATGGGACTGATCTCCACTGACGCCGAGACGATAGAAAAGAACAAAATGCGGTGCATGATACCCTTATCCTTTTATCTCTAAACCCAACCTCGACTACTATGGGTCGCCAACTTCTTCTTCTTGATGAAAAATGCGAGCACGAGGAGCCTCTATTGCCCACAAGAAACCAGTCTGAGCCGCACTGCGTTCGTCTGGAAACGAGGACTTGCGAGGATCGGCGTTCCAGATGCGGCAGGCGCAGAAAGTGTCGAGTTTTAGCTCATCGTATGTTCTTCTGGATTGGATTTATCTTCCTGAGTTACCACTTCTGGGGGTGGTTTCAAAGATACTTTCACAAACGTGGGCCAAATGCAATCAATGTAAGGTTTCATTTCATCAAGACTTGCATCGTTCTTCGTGCTTACCTCAAGGCAGATACAAGACCTTCTAACATCGACGTTGGATTGGCCGATCCCTTCAAACATCACCACTAAAGATTGCGCGGACTGGAAGGGTTCTGAAATGACCTCGCTGAGGAACCCCATAGCCTCATACGAGTCGTACTCTTCCTTTGCTGAGTTTAGCCTTCCTATCTCTTCTGAAAAGCTCTTCGTCATTTCTCGTGGAATGGTGGCTGGTACCATCAAGCTTCAGTACGACGGCGATGGCGACGCTGACAATAAGGAGGTTAAGATTGACGTTACGGCCCATTATCGATTACCAAATGCCATCAACAGCGTGAAGGTTTGCACTGTCAAAAGAGGGGAACGTAACAACGGTCTTGGGATCTTCGTGAGTCTCGTAGTTTTTGTATAATAGACCGAGATGGAAAATTCAGCTAAGAGTCCGGTCAATAGGGACCTGAATGGCATAGACGTGACCTCGTTCGCCTTGACGTGATGGTGACGTTACCCAGGGCTAAGAAAGGGTCTGTCCTCAAAGTCAATAATTTTGAGACGGATGCACCACTATTTAGCCATGAGATCGAGGACCTTGAGGGAGTCGTGCATTTCAATTCAGTCAACATCACTTCAGCCAACTCACCTATAAACATCAAGGTCAGTCCTCAAAGTTCCAATATTTGAGTATGCCTAATAATTTATCAGTCGCTGGACGCCACCCGTGCATTTATCCAGACTATGAACGGCCCAATCGTTGGCCATTTCCATACATCTTCCAATTTGCAATTGATAACTCACAATGCAAACATCGATGTCACTGTCGAGCTGTTTAACGATGAGAAACAGCCAGCTACGGAGCTTTTCCTCAGCACCAGCAATGCGTATGTTCTCAGTTCCCAGAGAAAAAGAACCATGATCGTAACAGTTGTTTTCCTTTGCGCTCAGCCGAATCAGAGCTGGTCTAGAGCTCAACTCTGCAAAAGAGACGGGTGGCAAATTCAATATAGGAGCTTCCACCGCAAACGCCCCTATAGATTTGGAGGTAACAGACGCACCTGTTGACTCCATTCTTCGACTCGATGCACAAACCTCCCTCAGCCCTGCTCGCGTTAAACTGCATCCAACTTATGAAGGCATTTTCAGCGCTGCTTCGTCGCTTAGACGTCCGGAAGTTGTTATAGACTTGCATGCTAAAGACCCTGCGGGCAAGGGGCGAGAGCGCAAGGCTGATTTGATCATGAATGGGCCCACCGCTGCTGGGAAGGTCTGGTGGGCGGGTAAAAAGGATGAAAAAGATGTACCTGGATCAGTTCACGTCAGCACTTCATTAGCTTCAGTCTTCTTGATAATGTAGGACGTCGGGCAGATTCACAGATCGACTAAATCAGCATGTTATTAATCTTCCCAGAATGTGCATAAAATGCAACGTTGATCTTGTATATTTTCACATGGTCGCTTCACATCTCCTCAATTAATTCCCAGGTGTTGCGAAGAGCTCTGAACGTTGTGATGACGACTCTGTGACGACCACACTCGAATTAGGAATGATGTAACATATGCTTTTCCATTGGCTGAATTTGCACAGAAACTTCCTCATGGTCGATATGCCTGAATCGTCTCATAAAAACCAGCCTATCGCTTCACCGACCTTGATCAAACCTCACAGCCAGGATGTCAACTTCATCCGACTCGCTTTCGTTCAAGCTGCTCGACGGGACGTCTATTCCTTGGCTAGGATGGGGGAACGGCGCCGGTGGGGCTCTAAAAGCTCCTGTTGAGACTGGTATACTTGCTCTCCAAGCAGGCATACGCCATATCGACACTGCCCAGTTGTACGGAACGGAAGAAGCCACTGGCCAAACTGTCACTGCTGCTGCGTCATTTTCTCCACCTCTTCCAAAAGATCAGGTATATGTCACCACTAAACGTAAGTCCTCCCTATCACCGATCCTTCGGGATTCAACCAAGCGACCATCACTTTCGCTTGGACACACACGTTGCTTTTGCCTCGATTTTTTTTTTTCACCCTTGTCTGACTTTGTGATTTGAACTTGACAGTTGGCCGCTTGCCAAGTGGGCCTGTTCCTTTGGATCAAGCGCGTGCCAAGATCGATGAATCAATCAAGAAATTAGGCTTCATTCCTGATCTTTTTCTGATACATACGCCCACTACTGCACAGCCCGGTCAGCTGAAGGCGTTATGGAGGATCTTTGAGGAGCTGAAAGACGAAGGGAAACTTAAGAGCATCGGCGTCAGTAACTTTCAAAAAGAGGATTTGGAGGCTATCCTTGATGGTGCAAAGTATAAGCCTGTTGTAAATCAGGTGTGCAAAGATTATCATTTTTTCCAACATTCCGAAATGAATAACTGGATCTTTGTAGATAGAATTTACGCCCCATTCAGCCGAGTATTATCAAACAGTCCTTGACCTACAAGCCAAGCATGGCATCGTCACTCAGTCTTACGCTCCTTTGGGCCCACTTCTGCGTTTCCCCGGCGGTCATAGTCCTCTCAAGCCAATCCTGGACCGTGTTGCGATTCGACTCACGAAGTTAACGGGCGATACTTTCGATGCTGCCGCAGTCCTGTTGCTTTGGAACTATTCACAGGGAGCTGTGGTAGTCACAAGCAGCGCTAATGAAGAGCGCATCAATTTGTTGGGCCGTGTTTTCAGGATGCCAAACCTTTTGGACGCCAGCGAAGTTGATGAGATCTCGCGCGCTGGCAAGACAAAGCATTTCCGGCATTACACGGCTTGATTATAAGTCTTCACAGTCCAATATCGTTGATTTACACCTGCACGTTGGTAGTTTATTTATGTTGCGTTAAACATAGACGACATCTAGCTGCTTCGCATCTAAAATAGGGAGTAGAATCAGAAAGTACTGCTTTCTCGACCAAAAAATGGTCAAACTTCGCGTTACCCAACCCAAGAACTAACGTTTCAGCTAATGTCTTGTGGGCTCGACCTTGACAGATGACCCTGGAGCGCCTGAATCAAGGACTTGATCGATGAGAAACCTCGCGGAGGGCATGTCTTCCAAAAATTCCGGTCAAGTTCCGGCTGGCATGGTGGGCGGGTGTTCTTGGCCCAAGGGGAGATCATGGAAGAGACGTAAATAAATGGACCTTGTTTCGGCTAGAACCCCAAGTTTGATGCTATGCCGAATGAACGTGGGCTTGTAAAGTGATTTGTCTAAGGTAACATTGGACTATTCGGGGAAACCGCTAAAGGCAACTCGTAATAAGAGGATCCGAAGAACTTCACCACGTCTTATGTAGGAGTGTTGTAACATTTGCATCATGTTCCGACATACATGCATAAATAGTCATAACCGGGCGGACCTCACCGTACCCTTAAAAACGCGAATTTTTTTTTTCTTGACTGTGATGCGCCTGGCAGTCGGACGATACGCTGGTCCGTTTTGACTTTTCTCTCTACTCGCCATCTTGCGTTTTTGTTGCCCAAACCATCGTTTCGGTAAGTGGTAGCAACTTGCGCTAGAACCGATGTTCGATGTTGAAATGACATGATCTTTGCAGCTTTACTCAAATACTAACACTCAGGTCGTTTCCGAGCAGAAAATGATTCTAGACGCCACTCACCAAATGTCCTACCAAACAAAGTCTCTCAACAGACCAACATTGGTAACGCCTGTGTCGAATAAACGTGATATCAAGTTGCCTGTAGAAATCTGGCTGGAAGTATTGTCAAACGCAACCGCATCATCCATCAAAGCAATGACGCTCACTTGCACCACCCTCCGCTGGCTGGCGCAACCTCTCCTGTTCAAGCTGTTCATCGTTCATCTCGACAACGAGGCAACATCACTTCCCTCGCAGCATCATCGACGAGAAACGCATCCGACAATCGAGACACTTGAATGGTTGGCCATACTGGATCTGCCTTACATCGTGAACGCAATAACGGAAATGCGGCTGGTCCCTTCGGCATTGTCCTTTTCGACTCAAGCACGTGATGAAGGTCTCCTCCGGCCATCACCATCGGCAAATCCCGTTGTCAACAGGCTATTTGCGGCATTTCCGTCTTCGCTGCTGAACTTGCAGAGGCTCGTCTGCCACGACGTCGTATTCACAAAAGAAAATTTATTGGCCCTTAGCTGTCTACCACATCTCAGGGAACTTGAATTACAGACCTGCATAACGACATGCAGCCCGGAAGATTTTCCCAATTTTTCTCTCGTTCCACTCGAGTCGCTGATATTTGATTACCCGTACAACTCTCAGGACTATTTCAGGAATACTCGCTTCTTGGCACTTTTTCTGCAACCCCGTAAGCTTAGGCGTATCACCGTGGGACCTGCCAACGACATCGTGTTCGCCATCGCCGAAACCCCGCCCCCCCAAACTCTATCGTCACTCCAGATTCCTGTCAGTTGCGTTTCCTCTCCCTTATTCGTACCAATACTGGCATGCTGTTCATCCGTTCAAGAGCTTTCATTGTATATGGCGATTGGTAATCCTCATCTTCCCCCGCTAGAATACCTGCCCCCAGACATCCTTCCAAACTTGCGATCGTACCATGGTCCCCGCACTTACGCACCATGGTTTACCAAGAATAGAGAGGTTACTAACGTCGAGTTTCCTCTCCTAGCCCAACCTTACGACCTATGTACCACTCTCGTCGGTCTCGCAAAACAAATCGAGTCTTTCTCGTTCAAAATCGACAATCTGGATGGCACCCTGCTTAAAACGATTCATACAACGTTTCCGACACTCAAGCGGTTAGCTATATTGGGTGGTGCCGTGGACATTGATCACCTCGCGTCTGTACTCGCGGTCGCCAAGGTCCATCGGGGATTGACAAGTATTCAGATGCACGTGCAGACGGGTGAGCCACGCCTCACGGACTCGTGGGGTTTGGCTGTTGCGAAGATGTTCCTGAGCCGCCTCGTTCGTGCCTATCCTTCCCTTCAGACGGCGAAACTCGTATACCAGCCTGAAGTCTCGGTCGTGTGGACTCGGCCTAACCTAGGCAAGAAACAATCTAGTGCTACCGTGATGATCGGGTCGTCTGAACTGTGTATCGAGAGAAAGGCTAAGCCGACGAAGACGAATGCGATTTGGGATATGCTGAGGTTCAAGTCGTAAAAAAAAAAATGAGGAGTATCTGGAAAATTAACATTTCTGTTTTATATTGGATTCTTTTTTGTTCTTGCCACTATGTTCCAATCGCTTTTTTGTACCAATTGTGTACCCCATGTATATGTACATATACGATAATGCAAAGCTTTCGAAGTACTATTACTATAATTAACCCGTAATCCATAGAATTTTGAGGATTTCGTCTGGCTTGGGTCGGAGTATTGGAATATCAGCATTTCTGTTTTATACCGAGTTTTTTGTTTGTTCTTCCCACCCTGTTCCAATCGCTTTTTTTGTACCGCTTGTGTACCCCATATGTATGTACATATATGATAATACAGAGCTTTCGAAGTACTAGTACTAATATTAACCCGTAATCCATAGATTTTTGAGGAATTCGTCTGGCTTGGGTCGGTCATTCGGATTCAACTTGAGAATAGCCTCTAGAAAAGCAGCAGTAGCTACAGCGTCAACGGGGCCAAGTCGGTCTAGAAGATTGTCTTCTACGTCGACACCATCGATGGTAACATCCGTACGAATTTCACCTGAGAGAAATTAGAGGTGACGAAGATTATATTTGATTTCAATTTGTTATTTCTCACCATCCGGCGTCAGCCATTGACCAGCGTTTGGGCAGCTGCAGAGCAATTCTGGAGGAAAGGCACCACATGTCGCAGCCATCTGAATGAGAAACGATTCCTCCTCGCCGAGTTCTGGATGCAATTGTGGCTTGAAAAGTGCCATCCCGGTTAAAAGTTCGTACACCTTGATTAGCTGATTATTAACAATCCCATGGGAGAGTCTAGGGTACAAATTTTATTTACCAGGCATCCGAACGTCCAGATATCTGAACGACTGTCATGCGGGGAACCAAGGATAACCTCTGGAGCTGGAGCTGGTAGTAGTACATGATCCTGGTGGTTTTGCTGTGGATCTGTCACGTCTTCTGCTATGCCTTCCGTTACCCAGAGTGATATAAATGAGAGTCAGTGTGAACTCACCTGTTATATTTGATAGGGTGAATATTGGGTACAGTGATGTAGCCGATATGCTATTGATTATGAGGTTTCCATCACCTCGAAGGAGGAACGATTCCGATTCCGAGTTGGATATTGACTCGGCGATTTCCCAAATGTCGTGTAGAGGAAGCATGATCTGACTTGCGCGAAGGCCTAGAAGAGGAGATTGAGAGATACAGAAACACGCGTCAAGCTAAAGACTTGCATTGATAAGCTGTCTTTCCATCTTTGTGTAAGGACTCTAACTGGCAAAGTACATCCCTAGCTACGATTTTGACCAGCTGTAGCGGGAGTTGGTTCCCGATTTGCACACGAAGCTCAGTAAGCGATGCGTAGCGCTCGCCTTCATCCAGTATGCTCCAAGTTTCCTCATTTGTTGATACTGTACGTGTTGAGGGCGGGGTGTCGTCGCGGTTTCCGGATGGTATTCGCGCTCGACTGGCCAACCCCCTGATTCCCTGGATAATCTTGTGGACTCTACGTCGTGTCCAGCTGTGTGAGTTCATATTGAAGTGTTAGTTGTCAACGAAAAGGTTTTGGAGGATTTTAATGTCGAAGGGCAGGCCATCGCAATTTTTTTTTTTTCAAAGTTACTTCGATTTATGCGAATTATCAGTCAGATAAACTTTCCGCAAGAGAAAAAAATGTGAGTTGCTCGGTGTCAATTAAGACAAGCTTGAGGCGGAGTTGATTTTCTTTTGTACTGTTTCGATTGGGGATTTTGATAAGCAACGCATGTAACGCAGTCCCTGTCCTGTCCTTAAGGGATCAAAGCATCAGTACGCGTTACCGCCCTTAAGATAGGCCTTCACGCGAGCGAGCAGCCAGTTCTCCGCTTCCCTTGTTGCTCGGCATACCGTAAAACATAGGCACGAAATCGAAAGCAAGCATTCATGAATAAATGTCCGTACATGTGACTGAAAAAAAAAAAAAGAAAAAGCATAGGGCTACCATCCGACCCCGCTATTCGAGGATGCACTGTTCTGTGCATCCAACTCTGCTTAGTTGTTGTAGATATCAGAAAAGACACACGGGAAAGCACATACCGTTTTATCTTGCCTCTTAATTTCAGAATAGATCAACGCCAGAATCAAGAATATCTCGTCTGCTTCGAGTGCGGTTTTCGTCAGATGAAGCGAGGGTGGATCTGATTTCGTAAATAGATGGGGGCGGGATGATATGAGAAAACGAGCCGTGATTGATATGTTATTGTCGAGAGTTGCCTGAAACAGAAAGAAAAGAAAAAAATATCCGACGTTGGCTTTAGTAGTGAACCATTTTTGAAATGGCAAACCTTCCATCCCTCGTTGTCATGGCGGAGTTCGTACTCTTTTCGGTCAGCCGCCCATCTCCAGTAGTGGAACCTAATAGCAAGTATGCGTTTGATAACAGTGAAACATATAAGGAAGCCGGCACGCACTTCTTGAAGAACCTTCCTTCAGTCCTCCTTAGATCCGCAACACCTTTCTTCTGACCATAGATCTCAATCGCCTTCTCATTCCAATGAATCATTCCTACGGTATTTGACCTCCCCGGAAGAGGATTTTCGTCCTTGAGAATGGTGAGTTTCCGACCACGCAACCCGAATGAAGTCTTGAGTGAGTAAACCGCTGATTGATCTCGGGTGACGCGTATGTTGGCGTTCAAGATGTTGCCCTTGTTGTCGAAGTAGGTCTCCATGTCCCCGAATTGAAATAGGTTGGTTCAAAGTGAAATCGAGCGTAATAGAATGACAAAAGTGTAGCCAATGGGAAAGTCAAAAGCCTAAAAGTGAACGCCGCAGTCAGGACTGAGAGGAATCCGAATTGGAAAAATAGAGTTGATTGATATGCACTCAATATGCGATTGGACACATATCTATGCTGGAATTTCTCCAGTCAGTCCAATAGGAGCATAAGCATAAGCAAGCGCCCAGCACCGACGCTCGGTTGACAGCTTGACTGCTGCACGGCAAGTCGGCAATTCAACCTCTCACAGAGTCCCACGTGACTAGAACACATTTCGTCATGGTGCTGCGACTGTCTCCACGTACTCTCGTTCTTATTCCCAACCATGACCAGCGAAAGCGTTACCCAGAATTTAGAACAATGGGCTGAATCTCATCTGCAAAAACTGTTTGAATTCTCCCCACAATACGATGACGCCGACTTTGACGCGTCATTCCAACATCTGTTCACGCCAGAGTCGAGAATCATCTTAGATCATAAACATGTTTCTCTGGATGACTTCAAAGCCGAAGTCGAGAGTCGAAAGGCAGCGGTAACCTCAGCGAAAGTTGCTTTTAAGGAAATTATGGCACGTCCAAAGGATGACGATAGTGAGGTATGTATCTCCGCTTGATTTTAGCAGCCAAGCAATCAATAATTGACCCATGCGCTTTCCACTGCTTAGGGAGATTTGATTGCTGGGAGTTTGGTAGTGACCCGATTCTCGAAGATTAGAATTCGTGCTGCCGCTATGCAGATGACTGCGACAGTATTCTTTAGCATGAGGTAAGTCTTACTTTGACAAGATAGGTCTTATATCTGACTTTAGTCTTTCAAGCGTTGACCACAGCCAGGACGGAAAACAACGTCGTATCAAAGAGATATATCTGACACAATTTGATAAAACTGTGCCGTTCCAATCATTATCTTCTACCGGCACGTAGTGGTCTGCACCGTCCAGACGTAGCCAATATGGGTACATATAGTGGGCAACTAAGGTGATCTTGAAAAAAAATGCAGCTCGTCTGACAGTGAAAAAGCGTTGAGCATCGCATATTTTCCAAGTTTTTTGAAATCTTCCGCAAAATATACTTTCCCTGCTGGCCAGGTGAAAAGTCGCACGCACATCAAGAATAACGTTGGTTTGGAAACGGGGGAGGAACCGTCTATGGTTCAATAGCAGCCAGGCACTCTAAGTATTGATTGGGTGGTACTACTCTCATGGACAAAGCTAGCATTGAGCCGATAGGCGCTAAGTCATCGTTCCACTACCGTGCCCGTCGTATACTAGTTGAGCCTCGCGCTCAGGAAAATGATGAACGCTGCGGTCGTTATGAGAGGGCCCCCATTGACACCCGGCGCAAATGTCACTCGACCATCAGCTTAATCACGCCCCCTCACATCCCATGAACGAGAGTCAGTGCCTAAATAAAAAGAACCCCTTTTCGGTTTGTGGTAGGACTGCCCCTCGCCATGTCTAACCCACGATCTGCGAAATCCCTGATAATTCCGATACAGCTGGTTTATTCATAATCTCCCTTGTTCGAGGTGTTCGGAACGTAAACGTTCACTAGGAATTGGCGTTAGAGCCCTCCGTGTATGCACAAGCTTGGTCTAGCTGGGATGAATCTTCTTTACATTGACGTATAATATGACGTTTAGTGAAGAATCACTCCAGTCGGGCTCAGTTAGAATCAGTTGCCCAAGCGGTGAGCGCCGTGGCGGTCGTCGAAGAGGGGATTAATGATGACCCTGAAGCTCCCGTGCCGACACCCTCTTCCAAGAGCACCGTCTCCATATATTTATCAGAGAACGCCGATTACATCTCCATGACAAAAGCACTCGAACGATCTCTTTTCATGATCGGGTTCGCCGTCGTCGTTAGCAAACATCATCGAGGCACAAGTCTGACACTGGGCTTAGCTCCTTACCATTGACACGCTTTAATATCAACCAGATCAATAACTGGGCCCGGATCCTCCTCTTCTCCTACTTCTTCGTGGTAGGGATACGGGATGGTTCAAACACATTGCAGTTACTAGAAAGTCATTGAAGACGTCCATATTGTGTGTTGTGCATTCGAGCATGATG
>CEMU01568245.1:0-10294 GCA_900068965.1 Calocybe gambosa
CCCATGTATATGTATATTCTAGGCAATTACTGGGTATTATAACACCACGCGCTTACCTTTTTCCGCGTTCCGTGACTGGCTGTCGGGGTAAGTCCATTGACCGTGACAGTAGCCAGGTTTTTACCCATCGTGGTTGAGCATAAGACTGTACTTTGTCTTGAATGCTGCTACTCGCAATACATTCTTTTGCGTTTCGTCTCAACTCATATTCGATGCTCCCGCTGTAACTGTTGAACCAAGCAGTGGGCAGAAAGAACTATTGGCAACGTTCTTATGGTCAGATTCCGAATGTTAGAGCGCAAGAGTGTTGATTAAGACAACAATGAAAGTGCCAATTCCTGAAAGTTAGGCAGAGTCACTAGACAAGACCAGTAGGGCATCTAATGAAAACGTTCAACGCAAGTAATCGCTGTTTAAGGACAACGTGACATCTTCAACCTGATGCAGCGGGGAAGAAATCGGCAACCTGTTCACCTCAGTCGTCGGAACACCGAAAAGGAGGGGCCGAAGTGAAAAAACCGGCAAAGAGAGGAAGAAAAAAATCAGGTCGTGATCGTAACAAGTATCATGCACTTGAGGAGCAATGACTTACACATATGTTTAGGGGGATCAAGATTTTGTATATTCCTCGAGATTATGTACATTACATTGGATTAGATCTAGATCTGCATGATAATAATCAGCACAAGTCATAATGAGGAAATATTGAGGGTCTATAACCATAACGTTATAAAACAATACCGATGAAACGATATCTTGATGAAGTGTCGTGCGCCAAAATATGTTGTAACCATGGTGGAGGGGCATCCTTTAGCCAACATCTTAAACTTTTCTCGCTCCCTGTTTGGGTGATAAGTCAATTAATTATACTCATCGTACCGCCCTGGGCGATCAAATCCTGCTTCTGGTGAAAGCGGACGCCATTCGCTCAAAACTAATTCATCCTCGATTTGGGCTGGAGTGGATGAGACGTTTTTTGTCCGTGAAGGCGCTGTGGAGGCATTCAACTTTGATATGGGGTCGTCTTCGTGGTATTCTCTTTCGTCTGCGTCGTATGATAATCCGAAACAACCTTCATCAGAAATATCCTCCAAACCATATATAGAGGCGCTATATGATCTCTCCTTCTCGTGCTCATCCTCATCCTGATCAAGTTCATCATCCGCATCCAGCACTGGAGACTCCATAAAGCGCGCTAGTGCATCTAGATCCACGCGACTCTTCCGTTTTTTGATTTCACCATCCTCGAATGATTCAGTAATGGCCTGGTTTTTCGATCTGGTTTTCCGTTGTCTATGTTTCTTTTCAGACGCCTGATCCTCTTCTCCGTCATTATTAGTATTCTCCTCCCAGATTCCATAACGTATCAGCTTCTCCTTCCATTTATTAGCCTCCTCTGACGTCCTCAACATCCGCTCCAACTCATCTTCCTCAAACAACTCGTCGTCATCGATGTCTTTCTCGGCACCACGCATCGCAGTCAAAATTTGGAGACGCGTCGGAAGGGTGGATTTATGCGGGGTTGGAAGTTCGGGCGCAGTAAGAATATAGGCTGGGAGCGAAGATTGGGATGCATATCGTACAGCTTGTGCAACAGATAGGGGTTGCTGTGCTATATTGCAACCCTGTGGCAAATGGTCATCCGAAGAGTCGATCTCTTTGGAGTTCACACGATCCCGAACTTGTGAATGTGCGACAGGTGCTATGTGAAATTCATACTTCGGAAGAGGAGAAGTAGCAGGATCGAGTAAGAACTGTGCAGCATCCCGAAGAGGGGGGTGGGCAACTTTTTGACGTTTGTTTGGTCGAGTGGCTGATTCAGGAGTTGCGCGTTCAGGAGTATCGTCCGCGTCATCTTCATCTGCGTCGTCGACGTCGAGCGTAAATGTAGGTTTTGACTTATTTTTCCAAATTCCCTCTTGGAATTGCAAGACATCTGCAATTCCTCGAGCGACGACTGTCCGCTTGCTTGTCTTGGCTCGGTTAATGCCAGATTTAGTAAAGCGCTGTTCGTATTTTCCAAGCCAAGGAACTTGTTCGATCCATGTCGCAATTTCATCTTGTATGAGCTTGTAGCGAGCCATCACGACGCCACGGCTTGATTTGTGGCAACGGGCGCCAAGACATTCTGCCAATTCACCCAAATGATCGAGAGGAGTCCGTAAATCTGCTTCTATAGCGAGGAGAAAGAGAGCGATGGCAGTGGGCGGGCTCGGAAGTGAATTGATGGCATGGTCTGGCCCAAGGCGGGCGAGACATGTTGAAAGAGCAACGGCAGTGTTAGAGGCGGCGCGGAGAGAAATTGACTTTAGCTGATAAATAAGCGAGGCATGGAGTTGAGGAGTGGGTTCGGACTGGAGTTGGGATGGGACATTTGCTGACAGAGAAGAGAGGTAGGTATGCAAAGGCGGGATGTGTACGCTAGGGTCAACCGGGGTCAGGGAGATGTTGAGCAGCGAGACAAGGGTAGTAAGCATTCGCACAAGTATAGGGTAATGTTCGTCGAGTAGGTAAGCGATGTCGTTGAGAGAGTCCGGACGACGGTATTCGCGAAGTGCGACAGCCAATGAAGCCCCGGCAACCAACTTGGCCCGTCTACCCCAACGAAATTTACCCGTTGCCATAGCTTGATTGAAAATAACTGTGGCGCGTGGGGATAAGCCGGGGGCGTTAATTGATATACAGAGTGAATTGATGAAATGGGTCATGGAAAGCTGCATGAGGCGAGTTAGAACAAGAATCGCTGTCATCGTTGAGACGTACATGATTTCTTCTGTCGTGAACTTCCTTTCCTTGGCCTGGAAGGTCCCAATTGCTGCTTTGATTAAAACGACTTTTCAACGTGGCATATCCAGGAACGCCCCAAAGATGAGCTGCTGTCTCTGAGGTTTGGGTAGTGTGGGTAAGTAGGGTCTGTGACGGGTCTGAAAGAGTACCACACTGTGTGCAAATGTCGGACCCTGCATCGTCCTCCCATGCAGTCTGGCCGCCGCATTCTTTGCAAAGCCTTGTCATTGGTGACAGCGACAGCGAAAAATGCAACGCTCAATGAGTGGTTTTGGGAAGTTGCACACGTGGTATCCACGTGGTAGGAGGACCCCGGGTTATTTCTACTTTTATGGCATTGTCCGGGGTCCCCAATTTCATCATGTGCATAGATATTCCTTTTCTGGTCGGGCTGCTCCCCTCACGTATATAATCTTATCCACACCTCTCAACTTTTCACTCTCAACCCACCATGGCTCACCACTATAAATTTGAATCTCTCTCCTCAGCAGCTGTTCGGCGAAGATTATCTTCAGTCGCTCAGGCGAAGAAACCCAGCGTCGCGGCTACATTCTCAAGCTTAACTGTTAGTATACCCCCATCCATCGCGATTAACCAGATTGCGCCGTGTAATAACTTCTTCCTTTCAATTCAGCCTATGTGGGCTGGGATAGCTGGCATTGTCATTAATAACAACTCAGAATACGAAATCGCGATATCCATTCATGACTCCGTTTACAACACCGATTTTACATCCGTTGTCGTTCCCTATGTTCCAAACGCTGCAGACAAGAACGCGAAAGTAATCATGCAACAGGTCCTTGATCTCCTCCGTAAATTTTGTACCGAGCATCTATGCAAATTCCTCGGTGCTGGTGTTACCCTGGCCCTGTTGAAGGAGGTGAGTTCCACGCGATCTTTACCAAATTTATCCGTGCTAATCGTTCTCCCCCACCTCCAGGCACCTAACCTATGCACGCGCCTTTGGCTCGATATGGACATTGTCCCCATCGTTTTCAATATCAAACCATATCACACAGATTCCATTACGCGACCCAATGTCAAACACCGCATCTCTTCTACCACAGGTTCTTACGTACCTTCTGGCGCGGAGACACCTACTGTATACGTTGAATCCGAACACATCGCCGCTGCATCTGATGGGTCTCTCAACACTGGCGTTTCCGGACGCCTCCCCATCCCACGCACAATTGACGAACAGGCTGATTCCGCTGCCCGCAAATGTATAATGCACTTTGGCCCCGGGAACAACCCTCGTCTTACAATCGGTGCTCGCAATCAGGTAACAGTCGACGCCGGGGGTAAAATCCATCTGATCGACGACATTGAAGAGTACATCAAGACCGTTGGATCTGGGTAAGGTCTCTTTAGTCCTCATGTAAATCCCATTCTCACAGTGTAATTATTTCCGAAGCACTTGGAATGCGGTGATTAAACTCGCAGACGAACTCCGCGAGAAAAAAATCAAGATCGGCTTCTTCTCGTCAACTCCACAAGGAGGTAAGTAGTCTCCCCCGCATTTCTTAATTATTCCGATCATTCTTCGGTCCTTCTCTAATTCTTTTTTCTTTTTTTTTCCGTTACATGTGTATAGGTGGTGTCGCACTTGTGGGTATTCTACTTTCTAATCCAAAATGCTTACGATAGACTTCATTCAATATAGATGCGTCACGCGATGATCAGGTTTTTGTCTGCCTTAGATGTTGACGCGGCATGGTACGTTAGCTGCGTCTAGTCTCCGCGGAGCACGGGATCTTCCCGTCTTCCCCACAACCCGACCCCACCTTATCCCCGTTCCCACCGCGTTGATTTTCGTTCTCTATTCTTTGCATTTCCATATACATTGTATGGGGTTTCGCTAACGGGTATTATCTTTTCCAGGTATGTTCCGAACCCGTCGCCAGCAGTCTTCCGCATCACCAAGAACAACCACAATATCCTTCAAGGTGTCGCAGCCCCGGATCTACGCCTTACTCAAGAGAACAAGGAGCTCTTTGACGCATGGATTCTCAAAAACGGTTTGCGCTGGACTGCAGAAGGTGGTCCCCTCGCACCTGGCGGTGTTGATATCGCGTTCATCGGTACGTTACTAGTGTTTGTTTGATTTCCCCACATGTCGCTCGGTTTGCCTACACTGCATCCCCTCGCCTTTCCTCGACGAACTTGTCTCAAACATCTCTCCAGATGACCCACAGATGCCAGGTCTAATCCCGCTCATCAAGAAAGTTAGACCTGAGCTCCCAATAATCTATCGGTCACACATCGAAATCCGCAGTGATCTTGTTCACCAAGAAGGATCACCACAGCAGGAAGTGTGGAAATATCTCTGGAACAATATTCAACTGGCCGATCTCTTCATTAGTGAGCAATTCCGTAGCTTTCGATCCAGTCTCCGGGCAGATTCTAATGGGGATCGGCTACCAGGTCACCCTGTCAGCAAGTTCGTGCCAAGTGATGTTCCGATCGAAAAGCTTGCACTTCTGGGTGCCGCCACCGACTGGTGTGTTACTCTTTTGCCTTTACCGCGATACCGTGTCTTGATCATATTGGGTAAGGCTCGATGGTCTTAACAAGGATTTGGATTCCTGGTTAGTAGATCCACCCTATTTCACTCTACCAATATGATGGGATTAGCCCATTTTGGTCCGGAGTAGACTCATGTCCTCTCCTTGACTTATGAATCACACACATCGAGTGCCGTAGATGCCTCATACCCCTACGGCCACATCTTACGCCCTATCCGAATTGCGTTACTGACTCATGTTTTTGTGACAGGGATTCACAATTCTACATGGGCGAGTTCAGGAGTCTGTGCGTCAAGGAGAAGATGAACGAACTGAAGTGGCCTGAGCGAGACTACATTATTCAGATTGCACGTTTCGATCCGGCCAAGGGTAGATCTATTACTTTTCTTATAGTGACGAGATCTGATGTCCATTACTAGGAATTCCAAACGTCATCGACTCTTACGCCAAGTTCCGGCGTCTCCTGTTTAAGAGCTCGCCGAATGTTGATATCGATGAGGTACCACAGCTGTTGGTCTGCGGACACGGTGCTGTCGACGACCCCGACGCGAGCATCATCTATGATCAGGTCATGCAACTCATTCACTCTGAGAAATACAGGGAGTTTGCCAAAGACATTGTCGTAATGAGGCTCCCGCCAAGCGATCAATGTACGTTGTTCTCGAAATCTCGTATTGTCGTCGAGTTAACGTCGTCGCATTAGTGCTTAACGCTTTAATGGCCAATGCGCGTATCGCTCTTCAACTTTCAACTCGTGAGGGCTTTGAAGTCAAAGTGTCCGAGGCCGTACACTGCGGCATTCCCATTATTGCTTCTCAAACTGGTGGTATTCCATTGCAGATCGAGCATGGAAAATCTGGATACCTGGTTGCGCCTGGGGACAACGACAAGGTCGCTCAGCATCTGTTTGACCTACATACTGATGAGGGGCTCCATCGCCAAGTCAGCGAGTACGCGAAGACACACGTCAGTGACGAGGTTGGCACAGTTGGTAATGCAGCTGCGTGGTTGTATCTCGCTGTGAAATACACGCGTGGGGAGAAGATTAAACCAAACGGCGCGTGGTTGAACGATATGTTGAGGGAGGAGACCAACGAGCTGTATAAGCCTGGCGAGCCAAGATTGCCTCGCGCCGGGTTGAACGTGCAGGGGAATTGAAGGAATAGAGAAAAATGATGTAGATGAAAATATCTGATGATGAGTGTCAAGGTCGGCTTGTTGGGGTCTCTGATCAGTCAAAACTTGTGCTGCCAACGCTCTTTTTTTTTTTTTACTTTTACTTTTTACTTTTTACTTTTACTTTCCACATTAGAATGTAGAGCTGTCCTTACGCAATGTACGACCAATTTGCTTGTGTGTTTTAAAAATACAAATTGCGCATTTGAATAAACTGCAGATCATGATGTGACTTTAGACGTCACACCTGTCTCCAATGGCATTTGTTTTAGACTGTCATCTTGTATCCGACATATCATTATCAATACAAAGGGTGTAACCCATCCCTCGTCTCTCAAAAAACCTCCTACGTGGTCATGGAAGTCGACCTCCAGTCTTCATCCTTTCGCCTCCTGCGCTCGCTGCCCTCTGCTACAAAGCGGGCGCGTTCACCAGACAGCTTCGCGGACCGCCCATCCGTACAGCTCTTGATTATTATATGGAACATGTTCAACTCAAATATATACATTATAGAAACGGCTTTCACTTGCTGTACACCATCCAGCCATTCGGCAGATCCGACACCCCCAGTCAAGTGAGAACGCCACACCGTTAAGCTCGGCATGCAACTCTCGGTTCCCCTCTGAGGACTGGGTGCACCAAGCGGATGCACTCACTATCGATAGCCCTGGCATAGTGTCCGAGATTGAGGTTAATGATGAGGACATAGTGTGTATATTCGTTCACAAAGCGCATATAACGAACTTGATCTTTTCTGATGTTAGAACATGGATCCAGACGAGGTGGAAGCAGTTCAAGCCCAAATCCATGCCCGAGCCCAAGTTCAAGTTCAAGAACGTACCCATAGACCGGATCTTCCTCCTATACAAACCACGTCGTTAACCCGGCAGCAGGCATTACCTCCTCATATGCGCAACGCCAACGCCAACGCCAACTCCAACTCGACACCCGCCACCGCCACTTCACTTCCCTCCTCATCTTCACCTATGGCGTCCGTCGCGCCATCTGGTCCTATAGTTAGAGTCTTGCCACCTACTCCCGCCTCTCACTTGCATCCGCTAAGCCCTTGTTTTCACATGAACAACACTGTTCCACCGACAAGGCCATCCACGCCTGTTAGCGAAGGTGTCAGCGGCAGCAGTAGCAGCAACGCGATGCTCCTTTCGTCGCCTGTGGGTTCGTTCATTTTGTCTCCGGTGTCCCCTCGGAGACAGCGCTTCACTATGGGTCCTCGGGTGGATTGTCCAAAGTGCCAGCTTGGGATTAAAGGTCATTCGGTTCATTATTAATCATGCGTTATAATTGGAGGAGAATATACATTTACGGATTCTTCGCTTGCTTTAGTAATATCGAGTGGTCAATGGGGTAGAATATCAAGTAGACTCTTAAACGGAAGTGTATTAGACAATGGCCGGTTAATGTAAACCCGTCTTTAATGCTATTTATTTTTTTGACGCGTGGTTCTATATTTAAACCGCAGATGCAAATTTAATTGTTATATAGTAGACTCGAAAAGATAGTGGAAACTAAGGTATTCCCTGATTCCAAATCTACATTGGTCATAATGGGTCAAGAAAAAGTAAAGCAGTCATGATCGTGTAGAGTATGAAAGAAATACAGCAGCGTTCGTTCACAAGTAAATCCAAAAAAGCACACGCACGATCCAATGTCTGTTCAATGCAACAGAAAAGGTAGATCTACTCGTACCTTCACTGTCTAAGCGGTAACATTCCGGTGCTCGTGCTCGTGCTCACGCGACACCGGCGTCGTTACCGCCGCCCTTCTCTGTGCTTGCGGGGGCGGAGACGCCGAGGACGTCATCTGCGCAGGCGACATTGAGCGCGGCATCGATACCTCACCCTCTCCATCCTTCCACACCTCTTCCAAGGGTATATCAGGTCTTTGCACGGTTCCCTCGAGTTCATAATCTTCCGCATCCTGGTCCTGATGGTTATGGTAATGAGAATGAGGTGGTTTACCCACGCCAGTGCCACCCGTATAACCATTCTCCGGGAACGGGTTAGGGTACTGTCCCACGCCAGCAGCTCCAGAATAAGGAGAAGACATGGACGGTGATTGAACGTGCGCTGTTTGGTGGGGTGGGTGATACTGAGGAAGTGTAGATGCCTGGAGGGGGTGATCTTCTAACGCGCCGCTGGGAGGTCCATGGGTATGCAGAGGCAGACCCTCGTCTTCATCACGTTTGATACGCGGGGAGTACGGGCGGTGTGATAGCTCCGAACCGAGACTAGGGTAATACTGGCGGTAGGTAAAGTAGGCGGTGACTGTCCCAAGGAGGGAGCCGACTAGAACATCGTGCCAGTGGTCTGTGGATATGTTTTTAAAAAATGAGATTTCTTTTTCTTGATATGGCGCTTACGGCGATAATCCATTGTACGAGAGATAGCTACAAGAGCGGCTGCCGAAAACGGAGAAATTGCCAGCCATGCTTTTCCCTTTATTGTTTGAGAGTTCGGATCAATAAGCAGGGCAGGCTGTACATGCACTTACCGCGTGTCCTCGACGGTCAAAGAGGTGTAATTTACCCGAGAGATAAAAGGCTAAAAATCCAAGTCCAGCAAATGATACTTTGCACGGAAATCTTCATTAGACAAATGAGGCGCAGGCAAAAATGAAGGAAGGACTCACGACTTGAATGGCCAGAAGGGAAACTACGAAAACCGTCACGAAGAATGCCCGCGTCGATCTGAGTGCATACAGTCCAATTCGTCAATCCGAAGGTGGGATCTACTGTGCCTTCAGGTGGTTGGCAGCGGTCGATAACGTCTGGAAAGCAGTAGAAGATTATCCCGTTGCAAATACATTGATTACTGAGGGAATACGTACCAGGTCGTGGACGACCAACGGTTATCTTCGTAAATTGTGTGATAGAGCCAGTAAGTGCGAGACCCAAAATCACTGTCGAATCAACAAACGGTCAAGTTAGCGTGCGGAGACACGGGAATAATGCTAGATGATGCCTCACAGCCTAAGGTGCCTATGTAGTTGGACGCGAGAGTCAGTCGACAACACTGTATTTAGATGGCTGTATAACGAACTGTTGTGAAGGTCCCACCAGGAACGGATCGTCAAAAGATTGATGACAGGCTGGATTAACAGCGGCGCTAAAAAGCATATAAGGTACAGGCCTGTGTTCTATATATGGAACTGAGAATACGACTTGAGCTTATAGCTGGAAGACATACCGGGACTCGTTCGTGTACAGCATAACTGTGAATTGTTGTGAACAACGGGGTGAAAAAATGGGACTGGGAACACTCACGGATGCCGTAGTCTGAGATGGTCGTGTGAGGCGAAGAAATTGGCAAGTATTATAGATAAACATGACAACGTACGATGTATCCTCGACAGAAAAGACTCTTCTGTAACCATCGACTTTATCGAGAGAGAAAAAAATAGCACTAGGACGATGAAATTAGATTGGTCATAACATTTGATTGGTAGTATGCTCACGCGAGCACTATTGTGAGGAGCCTGAGATGCAGAGGTAAGAGGACAATCGTGTGCCATGACGAAAGAAAAAAAAGACAGACCAATCTGGCAGATACGAGAGTATGAGCTTGCGACGACGTTTGGATGAGACCGGGGCACGTTGAGGACCGTCGTCTGCAGGCTTGAGGAAGAAGGATTTCATTCTTTGAGGGAGATGAGAAGAAGAAGAAGAAGAAGGAGGAGGGATAGTGGAAGCGGCAAACGGAGGGTCATGTAGTCTTGTATAAGACATATATATATGTATGGAGCCCCCACAGGACTGACGTAGAATTATTATGACCCGCCAAGCACAA
>CEMU01568245.1:10300-25966 GCA_900068965.1 Calocybe gambosa
AATTTTTTTTAAACAACAGCCACTCGCTTCGTTCTTGGCCCGTTGCTGCGTGTTATTTCATCATGTCATCCCAAGACTTTCAATGGTCCACAGGTAACCCCCATTTCAGTTTATACCACAGATCGTAAACTTACTCGTCGTTGCAGAGCATCTTATACTGCTAGATCAAATCGCTTCCACAGATTTTGTAGAGTACGACCTCGAGTCGGAGTGGATCAACCACTGACAATTCCAGGTTCAACAGTGCAGATTGGAACGTCCTCCGTAATGCTATCAAATACAAGATTAGCCAAGTAATGTATACTGATGTCTAATCTGCTCCGATGTTTCAATGTCCCATCCTAGAATGTTGCGGCATTTCTTGCTGAAAAGTCGAAACCACCACTACCACCCCCGACGTTTCAACCGCTAGCGCTGCCGTCTGGGGGTCTCAAACTACCTCCATTTCAGCCAAGAAGACACCAACGGGCACCCCACCAAAACCCCATACCAGTCAATTATATGTCCAAGGATCAGGCCAATGAACTCAAACAAGCCATCTTCACGCTGCTCGATACATTTGAAGCGTAAGTTCACCCTGTTTATGGCTTGGTCTCAATTCTCTTTCAACAAACCACAGTCAGCCTCCATTCACAATCCAACGCGTCTGTGAATTGGTCCTTGATCCACAGCAACACTATACATCCGTAGGAAAGTACCTTCGTGCTGTAGAAAAATCTCTCCTCGTCACCTCTACTTGGGACTCTTTCCCACCTCTCTCGGAAATCGACTCGGACCCAAACGGCAGGAGCGTCTTCTCCCTTGGATCTACTCGTCAATCCGCGCCTTCTACACCGCTCTTCTCTCCGATACCTTTCCTTCACGATGACGCTCGTCGATCGAGATCACGCAGCCCGTCCTCGTCTCCGCTTCTACTCTCCACATCGGTTGCTGACACACCCGAGCCACTAGAGACGAGGGCACTCGGCCTCGTTGATGAGCTCGACGATCCTAGCCCTGGACACCTGAGCGAGCATCCCACGGCTTTGACGTCTGTCACCACCACTAGCGGCGATACCGGTGTTCGACCGTTGACTCTCGAACAGAGATTTATCAAGAGCTCTGATGCTAATGATGAGCAGATGAGATCTCCATCTAGAGGTGTCGATAAAAAGAGTAGCAGTAAGTCGTGATATCAATACAGTGTTTATGTCATTCTATTTCTCTATCAACGCGCACTACATGAGCAGTCCTGGCCATCACCGACGATAATAAAAAAACGATTTGCAAGGGAAAAAAAAATAAAGATCATCAAGCCATCGTCTGCTTGATTCTCTCTAGCATCGCATTCATCCGGAGCTTCATGTTAGGTTGCCCCCTCCCTATCCCAGTATCCTGGTAACGCTCACTCCCACCGCCCCTGCCCCTGCCATCGGCGCCGCCCCCTCTACGCCTTGCGTTCTTGGCCTTGAAAGTATGCAACGAAGACCGCGAATATGCTTCGCGAGTAAGTTCGCGCAGAGATGGTCCGGTATCCGCATTCGCATCTGCGTCATCCGTAACCTTTTGTTTCTTCCGCCGATCCGGAATTTGTTGGGCTGTTTGCTGTTGCTGTTTCTGCTGGTGATGCCGGGTTAAGGAGGCTGGAGGCGGAGCTTCCATCTTTCGTGGCCGCAGCTCCTTTTCATCCTCCTCGGCGTGAACATCATGTTCTGAATCCGAATTTGAATTTGACACCGAGCTTTCTTCCTGTACATCTATATGTCCAGATGATGTATCACGAAGCCTTTCTTTACGCTTCTGAGCCTTCCACTGAGTTTTGATTTTTTTATTCCGAACCCATACTTGCTTTAGTTTGTGTGCTGTAATGTACACATGAGATTATATATATAAACGTATTGCGCGTTGACTCACCCCTTTTCGCGGGCAGATGGCGAAACGTCGGAGGCTGCTTTCTTTTGGGTGTGGTTTCCTCCGGTGGCATTGCAAAAGCGGTGTGGGTTTGGGGACTTGGAGCATCGGGATTGCTTACATAACCGTATTGATTGATAAGGTTCCCTCCAACCAACTCATCCTTCCTACAACCCCCCCACTCAGTCTTCCTTTTTTTTTCTCTATTTCTTAAGCGTTTCCCTTTCTTGTACCCTTTCCCTACTCATCGCATGAGCGTGCAGAACTTAAATACATTTGGTAGACACTTTTCGTATCGTTATCGATATTTGACTCAAATGTCGTCTAGATCCCTTTGCAGACGAGGGCGACGTTCTAGCAGAAAGCGCAGACGTTGGCTCTCAGAAAGACTATATACATATCCGTATCCAACAGAGAAATGGTAGAAAGACACTGACCACTTGCCAGGGTATACCTAAAGGTAAGCCCACCCCCACACCAAGACTTTAATTATATGGCCTGCTCACATCCGCCTTCTAGAATACGACAAGAAGAAGATTCTCAAAGCATTCAAGAAGGTAATGACCAGTTAAATCCACCTGATCATCAGCAACTCAACATATATTCCGGATTACTTCCTTATTCGGATTTCCTTGTGGCATCATCTAGGAGTTCGCATGCAATGGCACTATCGTTGACGATGAAAAGATGGGTGAAGTTATCCAGCTTCAAGGTGACCAACGTGACAAGATTACCCGCTTCCTCATCGATAATGGTATCGACAAAGCCACGATCAAAAAACATGGCTTCTAGTTTTACCAGTGTTGGCGAGGATGTAATGCTAAGGGGGCGGTGGTTCCGTATTGCGATACATACTCTTTCCCTCCATTCAACCCCTCTTCGCTTCAAGAACGAGCTGTGTTTATATATTTCATTGTTTTTGCTTTGTTATATACGTAAATATATCTACTTGCCAGATGCAGATATATGTGTATGAGCGTGATAAAATTGTTCGTTGTCCCCGTCGATATGCAATGCTGTCGGTAGTGAGTCGTTGTGCACTTTTTGCAAGGTCTATTTGATTTTGTCCAAAGGCCTATTAAAAAATCATCAGAAGTAACTTCCTTGAGATAATTAGTTCGTTACCTATTGAAGCCTCCACGCCTATCAAATGGGGGAAGATGAGGATCAAATCATTCGTACAATATTCAAGCTATCGCACCTATTCATGTATTGCCTCCATGTCCGTTGCTTCTTAACAAGTACGGCCCCTTCTTGGTTGCCTTCAACGTGTTTGCCCTGTAAAATACAAAGAATGTAGTACTCCGGCTTGTAAAAAATTGGCGAATCATCTTACCTTGGTGGTCCCAAACCCATTCATTCCCATCATAGCCATCATAGCTGCGTCGTCTTCATTCTCTACGTCCATAGTTTCGCCTTCTTCTTGCACGTCGTCCGATGCATCTGGGTCAAGGTTTGGCCGAAATTGTGAAATTCCATCTCCTGGACATGGTATGGTAGGTAATGGGCATACATTAGTCAATGAGTATAGAGCCAACTTGCCTGGAAGTTTAATGGCTGGCGGCATTGTGAAGGTCGGAGCCGCATGGGTAAGACTCTTGTCTTCGCCTTGATGCGATCTTCCAGCGTCCTCCTTTCTTGTCTTATGATCCTCTTCTTTCCTCTTTTCGCCGCGTTCATCCTTCCTGTCTCTATCCTTGTCCCTGTCTCTGTCTCTGTCTCGATCTCTGTCCCTGTCCCTATCCCTCTCGTTATCCCTATCCCTATCGCGTTCACGCCTGTCATCCTCTTTATCCCTTCTATACGAATCATGTCGGTCTATAGCAATGTGAAAATCAATCAACTGACCAAGATATAAGTTCTTACCGTGTCGGTCTCGATCACCACCTCGACGAGGACTGCGTGACCTTCGGCGTCCTTCGTCATGGTAAGGTCGCGACCCACGCCCGCTACCACCACGAATTCCTCGTGAGTGTCTTCCTCTATCTCTATCTCTGTCGTCCTTCTCCCAGCTGCGTTCGCGTCGACGATGTTCACGGGAAGACATATACTTTGTCTTCGTTACCCGGTCACACAACTCGTAACAAGTCGTGACTAAAAATACCCATCTATCCATGTCTCTTTCATTTCTAGCCCGAACCTGCCCCCGGGCTGGTAGAATACCTCGCCATGTGACGACGATTAGATTAATGAGCACTGAGTCTGAGAGTTCATCATCAGGTGTGTTACATTACCATAGTATCGGAGCAAGATTTATTTATTTTCTATAGTACATATAATGTTAGCAAATGTTCCCGAATTCACCACACCGGCTGACATCAGGAGGGCTATCGAAAGAAAGGTTCAGGGTCTTACAAATGGTTATTATTATTTGAGCCGCATTCACTGCGCGCCTTTGTACTTGCAAGATAACGCGTCTTATTTTATTTTTCAGTGGAACTGGAATACAACCGCTTTTCACCTACGGGAAGGGCACTTCTCACTTTTATGAAGCCCGATTACGTTCAAGACAGCCTGCGCCATCTTATGGGTCTTACAATATGTGGAAGAGGCATTGCGTCTAAGAGATGGGTGGCTCAAGAGAATCAGATACCGCGAACCCGAGGCGAAAAAGGACGTAACGAGGCTATAGCTCGAGAAGCTGTCACGGGTACCGGGATCAGAGGAAACTTCCCTAAAATTGCGAGGAGCATCGTTGCATGGGGTTATCCTGGCACAATTGACGTCGAGGTCATAGAAAACTTATACAGCGACTTCAAGCTCGCTAGGACGAAGAGGGGTACAGCTTATATATCGAAATTGCCAAAGTGTGTTTCATTTCCTTCTCAAGAATCGAGAACATGTACTGATTATGCTCCTTTCACCCGGAATATAGGCTACCCGATCATATGTTTAGCGTACACTCGCGCTTTGTGATCACGTTAAATTCGGAGGGAGAGGCTTATCGTCTGGCACGACACATAAATATGACCCTATGTCCACTCACGGAAAGACACTTATTGAGGGCACAGGCTCTTTACTGAAGCCTTTTTTTTTTCTTTTTTTTTTTTTTTTGGCTCAACACCAGTTCTCGACCGGAAGCATTTAGGTACATAATAGAAACAATAATATACAGGCCTGTCTAAATAGAAAAAGAGTATTTAATTTAGCTACATGCGCTCAGCGTCGATATCCTCGTCAAGACGTGACCGATGCGCCTGTATCGCAAAACTCTAGTCAGTTGCCAGAAAAAAAGATTGACAGAGATGGACCAACCGCTCTAGCATTCTCGCCCTCGTCCTCCGGCGACCTTGCTCTCTTTTTGCTCTCCGGCATATCTGCTTCCTTCCAGTCTCCTCCACCTCCAGCAACAGCACCAGGACCGTCTTGCGCATCCCTATACCGCTCTTCTACTTCCCTCCTTCTTTCAATCTCAAGTTTCTGCACCTGAGCGCCCCAACCACCACGTCCCGGATCGTAGTCCTGCCTGTGTTCATCTCGTACTTGACCTCCGCTTTTACCTCGACCAAACTGCCGCCCCTCTTTGTAGCCCAGGTCAAGGTCACACCGGATTATGCGCTCATCGAGCTTGGTTCCGCTGACATACCTCATGCTTGCGAGAGCTTCAGCATGGGTGTAGTACTCCACAAAACAGAAGCCACATGGCGTACTGCCATTGTTGTAAAAAGATTGTTAAACGGTGTTTCTTTCTCAAAACGTACTGCAGCTTACCGAGTGTTGCGATCCAAGCCCATAATAATGCGTTTTATACCGCCACCATCCTCCGGACTGGCACATTTCGAGAAAATTTCATATATTTGTTCTTCAGTGGTGTAAAAACTCAGATTGCCAATCTATTCCGTACGTAAAAAAAAACGCTTGTTCCAGCATGAGTAGAATCATATATGCCACCTACATAGAGCGTCGATGATTTGGAGAGCAGATCATTCTGCCTCTGACGATCCACGCGAGACTGAGAATCTTTATAGTTTGAAGGCTGGTCCAATGCAGACACCACTTGTGCCATTTTCCATTCAAGCGTAGGAAGAAGAAGTGAAAACTCGGTCTTAAACACAAAAAGTTCCCACGGGTGGTTTTTACCGTATCGGGCAGCTAAGGCTACGCGTCGCCGCGTCAGCCCTTTTCACCTTACTTTAATCGCTGTCTTAGGCATGGACGAAATCGGTATTGAACTCCAAAGAAATGTCAAGCTATTACTCTTGCTTGAAGCTCTTTACTAAACCCTTGATTGCAGGAACCTACATTCGAGTCGGTCGTAAGCGAAAAGTCGGCGCTCTACCAAGAGCTGCAGGAGGAGGACCTGTACTCAAAGTACAAAAAACTGGCAAGACACCTAGAAATGCTCGATATTCAGGAGAGCTACATCAAAGATGAACAAGCTAACCTCAAACGTGAACTCATCCGGGCCCAGGAAGAGGTTAAACGCATACAAGCCGTACCACTTGTTATTGGACAATTCCTTGAACCTATAGACCAGACCACCGCCATCGTAGGCTCGACTACTGGCTCTAACTATGTTGTTCGGATACTGTCCACCCTCGACCGTGAACTTTTGAAGCCCTCCGCATCAGTTGCCCTTCACCGCCATTCCAATGCGCTGGTAGACATTCTGCCTCCCGAAGCTGACTCCTCTATCTCTATGCTGGGCAAGGAAGAAAAGCCGGACGTCACATATCAGGATGTAGGTGGAATGGACTCTCAGAAGCAGGAGATTCGAGAAGCGGTTGAGTTGCCGCTGACGCACTTTGACCTATACAAAAAGATTGGAATCGACCCCCCTCGGGGAGTCTTACTTTACGGTCCACCAGGTGTGTTTCACGTTGCCGTTCTCACCACGTTGCAGGCGAGCTTACCACGTTACAATGCAGGGACCGGAAAGACAATGTTAGTGAAAGCAGTAGCACACCACACAACCGCTGCCTTCCTCCGGGTTGTCGGAAGCGAGTTCGTGCAAAAGTATCTGGGTGAAGGTCCTCGAATGGTTCGTGATGTCTTTCGACTCGCAAGAGAAAATGCCCCCGCTATCATCTTTATCGACGAAATTGACGCCATTGCAACAAAACGTTTCGATGCACAAACTGGAGCTGACCGTGAAGTGCAACGTATCTTGCTGGAACTGCTGAATCAGATGGACGGTTTTGACCAAGGTAGCAATGTGAAGGTAAAGGACGCTGAGATCCTTCTTCAGTTGAATTTCTTATACTTTGCGGTGTGCAGGTGATAATGGCCACAAACCGTGCAGACACCCTCGACCCTGCACTACTTCGCCCTGGTCGTCTGGACCGTAAAATTGAATTCCCCCGACCATCTCGTCGAGAAAAGCGGCTCATCTTCCAAACGGTCACAAGTAAAATGAACCTTGGCCCAGACGTGGACCTGGAAGATTGTATGTATAACAGGCTTAGTACCATATAACATGATTTCCTTACGCTCGAGTTTTCCAGACGTCTCACGACCGGATCCTCTATCTTCTGCAGATATTGCCTCCATTGTTCAGGCAGCTGGCCTTCAAGGTAACCAGCTACACGTTATATATCTTTCCTCCATTTTCAACTGTTCCCTACAGCTGTTCGCAAAAACCGTTACATAATCCTTCCTGTTGACTTTGAGGAAGCGTGGAAAGTAAGTTGTTTGGCGCTGTTTCTCCCTTTCGCCTATAAGAACCCATCAATTCAACTTTTCTTTCTTTTCATCTAACAGCAAGCGGTCAAGAGGTCAAATGACACTCACGAATTCTGTAAGTCCACATTCCTCGTACATAAAATTTGGGCTTATCGTGTTCAAATCTCAGATCGGTAACCTATGCCATTGTATTGGTACGTGGACTCGACAACTCATTCGTAAAGAATTGCTCACGGAGATCATAGATTTTTTTTTGCCATGTCATATTATTCAGCAATCCTATCTTCCAATCATTTTAAGTCTATCGTGCGCACTTCGGAGCTCGTCTTCACTTTAATGGCTTTCCGCCCTTTGAACGGATCGTCATTCATTGTTCCGAGCAAGATAAATATCCTTTTCACTCGCGCATTCCCCAATTTTTTTTGGAGTTGCTGAGAACACGAATGGGAGACAACCATCTCTACGTGGTAATGTTGATTTTCTAGATTTCTCTCATGAATGCAATACTCTTAAACCAAATGAGCAGACTGCGCGTCACCGATTTCACCTTACATTTTAAAGCTCTTCAACACTCTGGGCGGCGTTTACCAACCCACACGCACGTCCTCATTTTATGGGAGCAATAGAAGCAGCCACTTTCTTACGAAACCTGGTCACCTAGTATATCCTTAGCCTTAGTTAATTGTGAAAGGAATGAGGATATCAAAGGATACATGAGAGGATACGTTTAATGAATTCACAATTTTTTAATAGTGTTGGAACACTTTCTACTTTTCTGTCGAGCCATCTGAAAGATAACCAATTACTGCTTTGCGGTTTGACCTAGCTGGCTAGCATGCTCGCTAGCAACCTGAATCGCACGGGCAATCGTTGAACGAATTCTTCCATCTTCCATGGCTAACAGGCCAGCGATGGTACATCCGCCAGGAGCTATACAACGATTGAATAAGTGACCAGCAATCCAGGAAATATTGATTTACTTGTTACTGCGTCCTTTAGTTGAGCAGGGTGGGTTCCGCCTTGTAGAACCATTCGAGCAGCACCTTGCAATGCTTCAAAGGCCTGTAAGCAAACAATCAGACCACATACAACGTGTTCTCACTTTGTGCAGCCAATTCCAGAGCCTCTGCTCTAGGAAGTCCCATCATGACCCCACCATCAGCCATCGCTTCCATAAAAATACACGCAAAAGCAGGACCGGACCCAGACAATGCAGTACAAGCATCGAAATGCTTTTCATCAAGGAAACGACAGCGGCCGATTGAAGAGAAGATTTTTAGGATGATTGCACGATTTTTCTCTGCGTCTGCTGACGGTGGTAGGGTAGAGACGACGGTCATACCTTCGCGAATCTGTCATGCAGAATTTGTACGGGAAAAAAAGAGGTAAACGGAATCAAATACCTTTGAAGGAGTGTTGGGCATCGCACGCATTACTTTTGTCAAAGGTGTCACCCAATTTGAGAGCTGACGCATCGTAACACCAGCTAAGATGCTGATTAGAAGCTTCCCATCAAGTGCTTCCTTCATTCCAGATTCACTAAGAATCGTGTGTGCCATCTGTGGTTTACAGCTGAACAAGGGTAATATGTCAAACAGATATCTACTGATGAGGCCAGGCCCAACGACTGACCACAGCAAGATAACATCAGCTTGCTGAACAGATCCAACATTTTGACCAACAGCAATTTCAATACTAGATCCAATGGCTCCGAGGGCGTCAAAAACATAACGCAGTTTGTTGGCGCTTTCCTGGCGACTCACACAAGCGATGTAGCGTGATGGGGCAGTCTCATCAGGGGGGCCGGTAGGCGTTAAAGTTCCTGGAGTATGCGATTCCCACTTTGCTACCTCGATACCATTTGCCATCCTAGATGTAATGTCGAGACTCTCGACGACACCAGAAAGAACGGCGATGCCCATGGTACCACATCCTGATCGAGTTATCAGTACAGATTCATTAGAGGCCAGGAAAAAACTTGGAAACCTAGCACGCAAAGCGTGTATCCCATCGTGTAACAAACTGGTAGTGGTTAGAAACAGGGGAAACATCGTGACTCGTTCAAGGTCCAGAAGAAACATGCCAATCCGAGCAAAACATTATCAGATAATCAAATCAAACGAATGCTTGCGTTTATTACTATAGGCTCGACGCGCTTCGACGCTCTAGTGCAGTCCGTTCTCTTGACGCCAGTGCTTTCAAGTCTGCGTCTTAAAGGATACACTAAAATCATCCTTCAGTGCGGTAACTCGAACTTTGAGTTCGATTCGTCCGTTGATAAAGAGGGAAGTTTGATTGTGGAAAGGGAAGGATTGTTTATTGAACTCTGGAGATTTAAGCCTTCGTTGCAGGAAGAATATGAGAACGCAGATCTGGTGATTAGCCACGCAGGTATGTGATTCTACAGTCTATGCATATGGTGTAGCACATAGGTAAGAGCACTTATAGGCTCCGGCACTATACTCGACGTGCTGCGACTTGGCAAACCATTAATCGTTGTGGTCAACTCTACCTTACTTGACAATCACCAGCAAGAGCTGGCGTCTGCACTGTCGGACCTTGGCCATCTCCTTTCATCGACTGTTCCGTGAGCAAAGCCTCTGTTCGTTTTTTTGTGCGCCCCCGTAATGAGGATCTGCTAATTAGTGATCTACCGATGACCATCAAAAACTTTGAGCCATCTTCACTGGTTCCATTTCCCCCTTCTGACGGAAGACGGTTTGCTAGATTGCTAGATGAGCACATGGGATATATATGAAAAGCTATGCAAGATCATTTGTTAACCTCAAAAATGCAATCGGCTGCTACATTTTACTTCATAACTCCCATAAGTGTCTAAGAGACGCCTTTGTTATGGCCTCTAGAGAAGTTGTTCCGATTGTTGTTGAAGGAGATCCTCAGGCTTACGAGGATAGGAATGTACACTCAATCTATGATGAGATCGCTCCTCATTTTTCCTCGACGCGTTATAAAGTGAGCTTTAGCTAAGTAAAACATTTTTCACTGCTGACATCTTGCGAACAGCCGTGGCCGGTTATCAGTAATTTCATGTCCAGCATTGCTACGGGATGGGTAGGACTCGATGCAGGCACAGGCAATGGGAAATACCTCCCCCTCCCTCTGAATCGTTCAAATGATGTCTTCACTATCGGCCTTGATAGAAGCATAAACCTTTTGCGGATTGCACGACATGCAGGGGGAACGGGTATCACACGAGAGGTGGTGTGGGGCGACGTCTTGGGACGGGGCTGGAGAAGAGGGGTATTCGTATGCAACACCACTATTGATCATAGTCCCTATGCTAATAATTGCCAGGACTATGCTATCTCAATCGCCACGATTCATCATCTTTCGACTCATGAACGGAGGCTTGAAGCTGTCAAAGTACGTAATGTCCCAATTCTTACTGTGGGTTATCAACGGTTTGAGTAGAGGTTGCTCGAGTCTGTGTCCCCACAGCATGGGCGAGTACTCATTTATGTCTGGGCAATTGAGCAAGATGAGTCATCGAGACGCAAGATCCCACTGGAAGGTGGAGAATCGTCACACAGAGGCAAAGACGTTATAGTGCCATGGGTCCTTTCCAGACAAATTGGACAAGCACCCATAAAAGCGACAGAACCAGAAGTGTTTAATCGGTTTTATCATATGTTTGCGAATGGTGAATTGCCTGAGCTCGTACACGATGCTGCCAAGGAGCTAGATATTTTCATCGGTCCGCAACCGCTTACTGGATCAGATAGAATTGGTTTGCGCGGAATGGAGGTTGTGCAAAATGGGTGGGAACGTTCTAATTATTATGTCGAACTGAGATGTTGGCAGCTAAAGAACACTAACGATCGTGAGGATTGAGCAAAGCTAGTGCTTGTTCTTGGATGCGTTTTTTTTTTTGTGTTGAAAGGTAGAAAACAGAAAAAATAACGTCAAAGTTACTCGCTCGCTGCCATAACTAAGGAAGATTGTTAGCTTGATACTATCCAAAAGACTCGATACTTACTGGCGTTGATCAGATCTCCGTTGTTTTGTTTGAGTACTTTTACTGCTTTCGCACGAGAACAGCCGACCTGGAAGGACGTCTAAGCACAGCATTTTGTCTACGATGGAAGTGGACAACGTACCTGCGCCATGACTAGTTCTACGTCTTTGGGATCGATGCCAGTCTCATCGACGGGGCCATCATCCTCAGCGGCCTCAAGCTCAGGTAATTTTTCATCCTTCTCCTCATCGGCAGCGCCAGTTCGTGACTCTTCGAGACTTGCTGCTCCAGCACCTGATGCTAACTGCTGAGCAGCAGACAACTGAGCCTGGGCGTTCATATCCTCGACCTTATACAATATAACTATTATGGTTCTCCAGCTTAAACAAGTGACAATCTTTCCTACCTTAGCCTCACCAAAAACAATGTAACAATCGCTGTTTGACGACTTGAAAACCTCGGGGCTAGAAACCACATATAGAACCTGAGAAATGAAAATGATCAGTCAACGCGCGAAAAGAGTTTTTTTTTTTTTCCAAACACAAACATTCTTTGGTCTTCTTAAAGTAACACGAGTGATATCAGGAACTTTTTTCAAGCCCAAGCTTAGAAGAGCCTTCCTGGCCTTCCTTTCTGAGCGCGACTGGATCTTTTCAAGAGCGGCAGCTGAGGTGGGATCCTCCTCGTGTTCGTGATCATGTTCGGCTTCGTTGGTGTCCTGCTCATGGTCGGACTGGTCAGACGGTACTTCTTCAATATGGGCAGTCGTGGACATCTGAAGAGAACAAGTGACGCGTGTCAGTACATCCAGAACCGTGTCGTGGCATCCAGCGCAATCCAGCTCATAAATAAGCTGTATTATTGCACATAACGTTCCAAAAAGGCGTTACATGAAATTACATACCTTGCTCAGCGAACTTTGCGAAACGGCGAGCTCAATGCCCGAGGTAGTGACGACGAGGTGTGATGGGGGTATTTGGTGCTGTCTGTCAATGGCTTGTGAATATTACAAGCTTCGATTTTGTTATGGAGAATAATTTAATTTAATTACACCATCCCCGGTCGGATGCAGAATCCCAATCTTCCTCGCCAAATTCGCTCGGTACTTGAAGGATCCTCCGATTCCATTCCCCTACATGAATTACTTGTTCTGATTGACGACTTTGTGCTTCAATGTGCCTCATCTTCAGAACCTGAATTACTTCTCTTCCAGCTGGAAGAAGATCTGCAGAAAGTACACCATGAAACCGTTGACCACTCATCAATATTCCAGACCGAGGTGTTCCTTGCAGTACTCTATCATCTTAGCCCAGTACTACCGCCCACGACAATCATCTCCTGGTTTGATGTAGTACTCAGACCAGCACTTCGCGAACCAAGGCTTCCCGCCTCTACTGCCAAATACGCTAAAGAGCTGATAATACAGGCTCTACAAAAAAGAGAGCAAGTTTACGCGGATAAAGTAAAAGAATTTCGTCGGCGACTACTGGACCTGTACCTCTTGGATGTTTATAATGAAGGATCCGGAGACGATATTTTGGAATGGGCTGAGTTAGACGAGGAACAACGGAATCAAAGATCACAATGGAAATGGAACTTGGAAGATATTCTTTTGAGATTCGGTGCAGAAACGCCGGAAGTGAGAAAGAAGTGATTGAACTACTTGATTGACTCTACTGACGAGAAATAGGACCTTATGATGGAGATATACACTCATTTCGAAAATCCGACGTTTCGACTTCAGCTATTCATGCTACTCAACAATTACGTATCAGCACTGCCCTCTCTTAAGTTATCCGGGGTCTTGGCAAACCACCCCCTCATGACTACTATATTCCACTCTCTGCTACTCGATACCTCATCCGTCGTTTGCACAGCGGGCCTCACATTATTGGTAAAATTACTTCCTGCCTTTGCTGTACATGCTCGTCTCACCCTGAGGTCGCTGCTTCCACAATTCTTCGCTGTTCTCGCTCGAGTCCTGTCTTGGAAAGAGCCACCCCCTGTAGGTCCACCAGAAGAACCCTACGATCCCGAATTTGAGCAGGAGCTAGAAAACGAAACAAACCGCCCGGCTGCGATCCACCCTGACCTCAACTGGGAGAGGCTACAGCAGACGTTCGTTGGGATAACATCTCATCCACCTTCCCCACGTCCATATTTTACCATGTTATACTATCTCTATCCATCTAATGTGCTTTCATTTTTAACTTCTCCTGCACCATACCTTGTGAACACCTCTACGAAAAGCCCATATGCGCTGGATTGGAATAAAGTTCTCCCAAAGAACGAAATTCGACGACAGAGCGAGGTTAGAAGTTTCTGCAGATCTGATGTGGTGATACTCACGATTGATATAGCGTATCCTACGGGAACACGTCTGTCACCCTCTCCTTATATGGCGTGATGCAACGGCTGAATTGTCCGAAAATGAATTTTGGATACGTTACGACGTTCCACAGATCATGAGTGAAGCTAGTATGCTCGACGTCCGAAATATTGCTATCGGCATACGCTCACATGTACAAACACACAACGATGAAAGCGATGTCGACAGCGAAAGTACTCAAAGCGGTGAGGATAAGGTGCCGGCACAGCTGATTCGCCCAGTCGATATGTCAGCGGAAAAGGTTATCATCTCTTTGCAAGATATGATCAATATCACAATGGCACTCAAATCCCGTTTGGAGGTGGAGATTGTTCAGCCAGAGGGTCAATGGCCGCGTACCCTCTTTAATCCTCCTCTCGAAGGGCACTCGTCGCCCGCCATTTCTCCCCGTTACACGGAAGAAGTTCCTTCCCATCTCATTGCTGTGATATCAGGGCTTCAACAGGAGCTGTTACTCATACGGAACGAACTCAACTTTGAGCTCTATCTTTCCAGGGAGAACATCAAGCACATAGGGCGACTATATCAGGATCGAGTGATAGCGAAAGCCGCGGAAGTTGAAAGACAGGGGCTTGTAGGTCTTTGTTCTTCCATCATCCGGTACTTTTATTGAATTATCCTTCGACAGTACAACAAGCTTCGCAATTATAGATCCCAAGTCATTGCCCTCGAAAGGGAGTTACGGGAGCATAAGCAGCAAGCCTCGTCAACAAAGAACAAATACGTCGACTGGGCTAACGAACTTCAGCAGAAGCTCAAAGAATTCAGAGAGGAGAAAAAGACGTGGGTCTCCCAAGCCGCAAATCTCCGGAGTGCACAAAAGGAGGCGCAAGTATGCTTTTCCTCTACTCTATATTCTTCTTTGGCTCATATCCGAAAAAGTCCCTTTTCGAAGCACAAAGGGGCCTACTGGCAGAAGCGAACAGAGAGGTGTTTGAGTTACGAACGCAGAAGAAGGAAACGCAGCACAAAATCGATCGCTTGCGAGACTATGAACGCCAAATCGATCAATATATCAAGTTACAAGGTCTTTGGTAAACATTCCGTCATTATATCGGGGGTTCGTAAGCTCTCTAACTCGGTTGCAACAAGGGATGACGACTTTGCCAAATTCAAGCAGAGGGGCGAAGAGATCGAGCTCATGCGTAATCAGTATCAGCAGATGCGGATCCGACTTGAAGGCTACGAGCACATTCAAGCCGAAATGGAGGAAGCTGCGAGGTACGTCAGTCATTCCCTCCTGAACACGAATTATGTTCAAGTTCAAGATCCAGGGCCCAGCGGCGGCAGGTTCAAACGCTAGAAGCTCGACTAACCCAAGCCAATCAATCAGCCCACCATGCCCACCACAGAGGACATCCCATGGAGCAGGAGATGACCGCTCTCGTCGCTGAGAAGCTCTCACTTCAAAACAGTAACAGCAAACTGACAGAAGAAAACAACGAGCTGAAAGATCAGTTGGAAGAGATGAGGGCCATGATAGAAGTGCTGAAAGCCCAACACAGCGGGAGAAGAGGACTTGTCTCGGAGCCTCGAGCTAGTCCGATACATTTCACATGATCTAACGACAAGCTAAAGAATATTTTGGATAGATTGCTATGGCTTTGAGGTTTGCTAATTCTGTATTTGTACCTAGAAAATGATGTTCTTCACGGATCTGGCGCAAGACGCGAGGCCATAGTTCCACAAATTCAGGGTGGATATGCAATGATTGATTGACGAGAAGGATATGTGTAGTCCATGAATAATGAGAAAGTTGTACGAATATCATTCATTCATTCGCCGGCGT
>CEMU01568246.1:3164-23027 GCA_900068965.1 Calocybe gambosa
GGTCGTTTCCTGAGAGCACTTTTTCTTGATGGGAGAAAACCTGCCGTTATTTTGCCCCTCACGGTACGCAGGGAAAACAAATAGAATTCCTTTACGCTTATACTACTTTATCATCACAACCGCATTAACATTAATTATTCCTTAGTAAAAACACGAAAATCTCGGGATAAAATACTCTACTCGGACAAGCAGTTCACAGGCTCTTCTTCTCTGGTCGCAAACGCTTCAGAAAAACACTACAAGAGCAATACCAGCAGCTGCCGCTGCCGCTACCCATACCTCCGATCTCTTCACGCTGTTTCCGTCATTCGGCACGTTTTCAAATGGTCCAGGGCTATCGGTTTGGGATGGGGTGACCGTTGATCGGGCGGCTCTCGGCTGGGAGGTAGTGAAGAAGTCATCGTCGTCATCACCACTAGGGCCTAGAATGGTTATGGTCGCTGATGAGGCTCCAGAGATCGTAGCAGAAGAACGCGTGGTAGCCTGTGAGCGTCCGCTGGAAACTGGGGGAGCAGTACTTGTAACTAGGGAAACACCACCTTTCACTGTTGTAGCGGGAAGCGCTACTCCAGCACGGTTACAGAGGATCACATATTCTAAGAAAGAGGCCCAAAAATGTTGAACATTTGGTTCAGTGCCAAACTAGAACACTAAATTCACGTACGGTCAACAAAAGATTGGACCTGTTCGATGATTGCTGAAGTTGGGGCGCCGACACCAAGGATACAGTTCAAGCAGGTGATCAGTCCCTTCTCTTCGTTGGGCGTGCAACCACAGTCTGCCGGTTGTGGAGGTACACATGTCTATACGGTGAATTTGCTTTCAGTGAGTTGATCGTTTTGCTTTGCGATATTTGATCTTACCTTGATACTGCTAACAGTGATTGTGCAATCGGTGTTACATGCTGGAGGTATAATGCTAGGATCAAATGCTGTTTGACGAGCGAGGAGCTGGGGTATGGTGCGCGGAACGAAGCTCGTGGCTGATACTAGACCAGGAGCGTTTGATGTAAGTCTAGGATGTCATAGCTGCTTAGCAATTGATCTTATACACACCATGAGACACCAGTGCAAGCGCAGAAAGGACGAACAGAGCAGATGACCACATTTTTAAAAACGGAGATGTGGACGGACGAGCAAAGTAGACAGTCAACTCGAGTGGGCTACTTAATGCATTTATTTATACATAGTAGTTTTTTTTACCTGTCAGTATCTCGCCGCAAGTCTCATGTCCCGCCTCTATTGATTGCGCATGTCCAACTGTTTACGCCTAACGAGATGAGGCAGGTTACTTGACAGATGAAGCGATACGTACCTTTTCGCATCTAGTTCGCACTCATACACAGTAATTCTTTCCTGCATAGTATCCGACTTGCAGACGCGGATCTGGAGCTTCTTGAGCCACTTTACACATCGTCGTGGACGTACATGCGAAAAAGGGACAGGCAACGGGCATGTATAATGGCCAGTTTGATGGAGAAGCTTCAAACTTGACGTGCTTGACAGGCGACATGTACATACATGGGGTAACCTAAAACTAAACCAGTCCTCGACTATAAAAAAAATCTGCGAGTCTCACTCACCTAGGTAGGATTGCAAGTACGAGTTCTACTGCTGTAAACAGAAGTGGCCGAAATTCAAGCTGCGAGACAAATAGTCACTTTCCTGGTCTGACAGGTCGTCATCGATTTTAATCAAGGGACGTCATCGCCGACTCATCGGCCAACAGACACGACATCTGGCTAGACAGTCATAGGTTCACTATGAGGTGTTAGGTGCAACTCACATTCTGGAGACTTTGCCTTCATCTATACAACCTACCAGAATGTATCCTCGCTGTTATAGCTTGGTTTTGAACACCTCGACAAACAGCATCTATATATGTTGATCACTCGGACACGCGGTAACCAAGTATAGTCTGGACCCACACTTCTCTCAAACACCGGAATCAACGGATTTACTTCAAGCGTTCCCCGAAGTCAGCTGTCAATTTGAGTCATTGGAATTTTTCGACGGACACCACGAATGGCCTTCTTACATGACACATCCCACACGTTCATGCCGGTCTTCATATTAACCGTCCTAAATTTCTGATATGTCAGATGTAACATGGTGGTTGTTCATTGTTATTTCCTGACACGGGTAATAAATAAATTGGATCACGTGAATGAACGCCAAGAATAACGTGAAGCGCGATGGGCATTACTCATACTCCATAACTCTCAGCAGCATCAATAGCAGCATCATCTGGGGTTGTGTGATGTAAGTTCACCCAACGCTACCAAATCACTAGAGCCGATAAAAAACCCCCAAATCGCTTTAGAATCATTTCACGACATGACGACAACTGCAGCCGTTCGAAAAGTTCTAGTCGTCGCAGGTACAACGGTCTCTGAAATATTTCTGCAACTTGCGTCTCAATAGCTGTTCATAGGATTAGGAACAGGAGCTGGTACTGGTGCATCAGTCGCGTAAGTTGTAATTGCATTCACAGATAAATCATGGTCTGATTTTTCGCCTTTTGCTAGACGTTTATTCTCAAAAGCCGGTTATAGCGTGGCTTTAGTTGCAAGAGGCGCTGATTCTGTCAATGCGCTCGCTAATGAGTTGAACTCTGGTGGAGCTGAGGTATGTCAACATTGAGTGAAATGATCCCATCTCAATTCCCACATCAGGCTTCACCGTTCCCAGTCGAAGGATATTCATTCAAAGATATAAACTCTACTTGGGAATTGATACGCGCCAAGTACCCAACACCGAGATACAAGATCGATGCTGCGGTCTTCAACATCGGCCATAGTGATATATGGAGGCCTTTCTTGGAGGTCAGACCGGAGGATGTTCGTCTCTCTCTTGAGCTGAACGTCGAGGCTGCTTTTGCATTCGCTAAAGAAGCCATCCTAACGTTCAAGCAGAACGAGATCTCAGAACCGACGGGTTCGCGAGGCACTTTAATCTTTACTGGTGCTACCGCTAGTATAAGGGGCAACGTTAAGACCAGCGCGTTTGCAGCTGGAAAGCACGGTCTCCGGGCGCTTGCCCAGAGTCTGGCAAAGGAATTTGGAAAAGATAATATTCACGTGAGCGCCCTGTGTTTGTTTTTTTTCTATACAGAATTTGAATAATCGTCATGATACAGGTAGCTCACGTAAGTTGTGTCATTACTACCCTGTCGCTGTATGTTAAAATCATCGAACTTATCGAACAGACCATTGTTGATGGTGGTATGTCATCTATCGTTTCGGTGTGGTTGCAAGTATCGCTGAATCTTCCACCTTTGGTACATAGTTATCTTATCACAATTCGTGGCCGATAGACGGCCTGATCTAGTTGCGGATGAAAACGCAAGACTGGAACCTGATAGTGTCGCCAAGGTAAATGGCGTCAGATCGCCCCCCACCTGCCCATAAGGCTTATCACCACTCTCTACAGTCATATCTCTATCTCGTGAACCAAGACAGGTCAGCCTGGACCTGGGAACTTGATCGTAAGTATCAGATGTTTACCACCTATGTTATGTGCCTCTTTTGTTTACCATGCGTTCTAGTCCGCCCTGCACATGAGAAGTGGTAAGGGGAGGTTTCCATGTGCTTCGATTGACATGATAGCTATGCGGGCCTGCCCTGTGTCGTAAAGCAAGAATTGTATTACTAGTGTAAAAATACCGATTATATTCTTTGTTCAATTCAAACCGGGCGCCAGGAATGTTCGTACGAACGCCGGAAAGCCTATTCGATGTTGGCGAGCACTAAATAGTAGGCGATGCCACGCGCAACACGTGGAAAAGATCCAAATCTGGTATTGCCGTCCAACCCAATTTTGGGCGATCTACTCGCCCTACATCTCGTTCTTCCTATCCATTGTGGTCTAGCGTCTGTGAGTACGAGACTCCCTTTCCATTAGCTGCAAAAGTTCTTCACTATGCGATTCATTTTTTGATGAATGCTCGTAAAAACCGTCAAATGGATTTATCAACTAACTGGAGAGACTGCCACTTTCATGAGCGGTATAACGCGATCGACTTGCGCTTCCAATTGCCTGGATCGTGGCTCCACATATCCGTAGTTTGTAATTCATTAATATACCTTTTTCAGGCTTCGCTGCTTCTGACGAACGACATCTGGCGACACAGATTCCTATTCGAGCTATGTCTCCTTGACATATCAATCAAAGCCCTTTCACTTGCCCATGTGAAACAAATTTAACTTTTATGGCCATTCGCTCAAAATACGTGTATGAACTTTTGGTATGCTATTACGACCGAACCTTCGGAAAGACGACGCAGATGCAAGATTTTATATTTTTCACACCATACATAGTACCCATGCCTACCATGTGCTGGGTGCTACTATATATACGTTTTCGTTGATCATGACGGGCCTAGGCCACCAATGTCATGGGAATTTGAGGAGAAGCACTTGCATCTAACTATCCTTAAGGTTTTAGTAAACGTGTCTTAACCTAATAAGACTATAATTAGTACACCCGTTTCACAGGAAGTAGCTAAGAATGTTCGACGATAGGTGTCTACCTTGTCTAACTGGCCTTTGACATGTTGCCGCTGCATTGTATTACTATGAAATATGCTTTACCATCTTATCTTATCTAATCTAGTCGGCAAATGGAAAGTGTGTAAGCCGAGGCCTGGGAATATCCCTTCACCAAGCTTGTATCCTACATGAGTGGCACTCGTTCAGTCAGTCCACCCTTAAAACGCGTTAAGCTTGATTCTCCTTTCAATAAGGCTTCTATATCAAGCTTTATCGACAATGGTCCACCTTCTGCCTCGCTGACGCGCGATTCTGCAGACGAAGAATCGGACCACGAAATTTCCTGTAGCATATGTCTACAGAGTATCGTCGACCGTGCTGTAATACCAACTTGCTCCCATGACTTTTGTTTTGAATGCATAATGGTGTGGTCAGGTTCGTCAAATACTTAACTTTCTTGATAAACTGGAAGCCTCTCATGTACGTGTTGCACAGCACAATCACGACGGTGCCCTTTATGTTCACAGTCTTTTGGAGAGTATTTGATACATAATATCCGGTCGAAATATGACTTTCGCAAGCACTACCTGGCACCGTTGCGTACAGCTTCAGAAAGTGAAAACGTGTCTGCTGAAATTGTGCGCCAACGCCGTTCTGCTAGAAGTAGAGAGCTCGAACGCAGGCTGAGGAAAGAGAGGGAGGAGAAGGATAAGCTGACTTACTCGATAGAAAAAAGGAGATGGGTCTATGAACACGATCTCTATGCCAAAGTATGTCCACTATATCTATCTGAGCTTTCGTGCCTATGCGCGTCTAGACTATCTCATCCGCGTCTCAAAGACCTGTTTCTTAAAATTCTCGGGATGTGCGCGTTTTTGTCGTTTCTTAGCCCTGCTTGCTTGAGGAATCCACAGATTCTGGAGACTGCCGCGCGCCGCATCTCCCAGATAGCAGAATTCTTTATTTTCCTATTTGAGGTCCGAATGTGAAGTAGCGTGACTTAAAATTCAATTATAGCACGTTGCATCTAATTCATATACGCGATATCGGCCGTTTCCAACCCCGGCACAGTTTACTGCATCGCCTGAGCTCATCTCTCGGACCACCACATTCCTGCGAAGAGAACTGCAAGTTTGGGACGATCTAGATGTCGAGGTGAGTAGCCAGCTATCTTTTCTATCTTTCGGAACTCCGTCTGACCATGGGTTAATTTTCAGTTCCTTACTACATTTGTCATCTCCATGATGAAATCTATTGATATTCGGTCAGAGTCAGCTGTCAAGCTTCTTGCAGAATTTCTTGACATGGACACACCATATGTCGAAGGAGGGCGTCACATTAATGCTGAGCATTTTGCTCATGGTATGTTTATAGCCTTCGGCTGTATCCAATCCCCAAAAATGTATTATTTACCTTTTTTGATAGAGGTTTATTCGTACGTACGCTCGCCCTTCCGGGATATTTTTGTATACGATAGCGTTGTCCAGGTAAGTTTTGTTCATTAATAAACAAGTTGGAATTAATGAGTGTGGTCTAGTACGATATAGCGATACCTACCGAACATCGCCAGGATAGGACGATGTCTCGGTCTCGTTCTCGCTCCCGACATCGCCGTCGAAGTCGCAATCTTTCTCATCGTCCCGAAAGCGGAAGCAGTGACAGCGCGCTATCGCAGTCCCCATCAGGCAGGCGGTATCCTAACTTGCGAGTAAATCATGTTGAGCCCTCATACCACCGGGAATCTCGTAGCGAGGAACATGCTAGCGACCAAGGCGAACGACCGCACGAAAGTGTGTCGACCTTCCCTCCCCGCCGTTCCAGCACAGGTACCATTGCTATTGCAGCTAAGATTCCCTAATAACGTGTCCGTCAATTCCTTTTTCAGTTACTGATGCTATCAACGGCGCCTTCCGAGCCGAAGCGCTTAAGGGAAAGGGGAAGGAAAGAGAGGAAGGCAGAATGCACTCAGAGATTCTCAAGAGTCCTGATGAAACTAATCGTTTGGAATCACCTCCTGCAGAAGTTATGCTCATAGCAACAGATAGTGACCAAATCAAGCCTAGGTCGCCTCAAGGCCAATCACCTGAGTTGCCGATTAGGAAGCCTCCAAGAAACCGCTCCCTTTTGGAGTCTGTTCACATCCATCTGGCTTTGGGGAACAATATACGTGCTAAAGCAGTGAAGGCTCGACCACAGGGCAGGGACCAGCAGGTCAAAGGTCAACGCCACCCCGATAAAACTCTTGGTCTCCCCTCCGCGGCACCAACTTTATTGAAACGATTATCTGGTTCCACAACGCCGGCTGGATTGGATGAGCACGAACGTGGACCCGAGTTGAATATCTTGACATCTTCAGAAAGCACAGCCAACCGCCACCAGGAGTTGCCAGCTACTGACGACAGAAAAGGGCCAGAACGCTCAAGGTTAATTGTACCCGATTCAATGGCACATCTACACACGCCGTTATCTAAAATTGACATTTATAGGTCTCTCTCTCGATCAACGACAAGTTCCACCTTTTTGTTACCATCGTTGCTGGGAAAGGAACACATCTATCCCTCCACGGGAGCGCTTGGAACAACATCCGCTACAGACCTTGCTAATTCGGATGCACTCATTGAACACGTAAGTGAGTCAAGAAGATCTTGGATCGCCACTTACTTTGACGTGGATGTGCCACCAAACTGATGACAGTCCACCGAGTTTCATCAAGGTTCCAAATCGGGAACTAACCACATGGCAATGCGGGGTATCCCCATTGATGAGCGCCCACCTATTGCCGCTGGAAGCGACGACAAATCCCACACATACCCTTCGTCCGATACTCGCACCAAACTACTCAGAAGGCTCCAGCAAGAAAAAACCCTCGCCGAATCTGACAATACATGTCGATTTCTCGAATCGGAACTGCGAGATGACAGAACCTTTCGAACAGCCAACAACGATAGCCAATCACTATCGGTCACCACGGAACGGACCATAGATACGAGCCAATCCGACCCTCTTTTGATAGAGGCGAAGCTGAGAAAACGGGCCCAGTTACAAATCAGACTCGCCGTAGAAAAAAGATGCAAGGATATTTAAATTGGTCGGCTTCTTCCCAGCCCTTCAGCTCGCGAGATCAGGCGGTTGCAAACTTTATTGCATTCATGTAGATATGCTGGATTTGAGTAGGTATGTATAAGAGCTGTACGTTATATTGATCATTCGTATAGGTTCTGGATATATAGGGAAGGTGGTAATTTGAGGAGATACAGGGGGAGTCTCCGTAGCTAAAGAAGGTGTCAATTAATCGAACAAAAGCGATTGAGAATTACAAATGACCGAAAAACTCTACAAGGAATTATAAGAGGGATTAAAGTAGGGGTTCAATTCGATAATGAGCGAAATAACTTTGACGTTGTGAATTTCGTGAGAGGCATCAAGAAAAGTTCTGCGAGGAATGAAAAACATTTATCTCAGTCCCCTTCATGTTTATCTATATGATGGGAAGGATCGTTAATGTCCGATGGGGAACGGCGTTGTGAGCTGCTCCCAGGTGTGTAAAAATAGGTTGCCCGTACAGGGTCATAGCGACCAGACCGCTGTGGTGGCCCACTTTCCGCATGAGGATCATTACCTGTGCTTCTGTGATCTCCAATGGGCGTAGTGCTACCACCGGCGTAACGAGGTATGTGGGGAGTCCAAGGTGGTGAACGAAGACGAGTAGGACTAAGTGTAGAAAGAGCAGCAGGACCCAGCGAAGATACCTCTGGAGGCTGATGGGCAAAGGTAGCTTCTATAGGGTCCGACCTCTGAAAGAACCTCGGCGGGATATCCGTTGGTGGTGCGGGTTGGAACGAACTAGGGCCTGGTGCTATGAAGCTTGAGCGAGCCGAAGCTGGATTGAACACCAAAGGGGGAAGGGTACGTGAAAAATCTCGGTCGAGTAATCTACTAGTAGTCGTAGGTCTGATCGTAGCACGAGCTTGCAACGTTTGGGGACTAGCTGAGCGCAACGGGTCAGCCCTTGGATTGAAATGCCGTAAAGCCGTTGCACGCTGTTCGAGAGCAGTGCTGGGTCTTTGAGTAATCGGAGGGTGTATATGAGACAGTATATCAGGCGGTGGTTCCAAACCTGGCATCCCGGGACCCAATAGCTGACCGGGCGACTCTAAAGGGCTGGAATACGGCTCAGCTGAGCGGTAACCACTTGTACTAGGGTATCCTGAGCCACTTGCATAAGGGGTCTGGCTCGTACGAGAGCTGGAGCCTTGTTCAAGGGCAAAACTACCAACGGCGGTGGTTTCAGGCCCAGTGGGGAAAGGGCCATACTGAGGAAATCGCCTCCGAGAAGCTTCGCTTTGACTGCGTGGGCGTCGAGCTTTTTGACGTTGATTCTAACATCATTTTGTCAGCGGAGTTCATACGCAGGGATCAAACATCAGATGCACACCTGGAACCAAATCTTAGGGGAGCCGAAGGCCGATGAGTAGGAAATCATATGCAAAATTAGAATATAGACTCACTTGCACCTTGCGAGCGCTCAGCCCTATCGATCGCCCAACCTCTTCGCGCATTGCCGTTGTCGGAAAGCGGGACTACATAAGATATTCCCAAGGTTTTGGGCCACCAACCTCCGTAAACAAGATAAAACATGAGAAAAAATCAATAATGTACCTGAGCCAGAAGCGCGTGCAAAACGGCAGATTGATGTGGTGTTGTGAGAGTTCGAGTACGCTTTTTCTTCGGCGGAGGGACGGCAAAAGTAAGAGACTCAGATTGCTGATTAACTTTGTCGTCCTTTCCCGTGTCTTCTGTGTCATCTTGTGAATCAGACGACGGACTTGATTTGTCTGTGGGTCTATCCAAGGTCTGTGGAGACTCCCTGCGGAGTCGCTTTGCCATTGGCTGTTCCTCGGAGTCTTCAGAAGGACGAATAAGTGTTGAGGCGCGTTGGGTCGTTTCGGGAGATAAAGGAGGTAAAGAGTGAAGGTGTATGAGGCGTGAAGTAGATTGTTGTTCGCCTCCTACAGTGAGTGTAACGGAAGGAGTGTGCTCGTGTGAGTCAGTTCGTGAGGTCGTCGATACGGATGGTGTGGTATTAGCGGGAAATGTATTAGGAGATGGAGTAGTGGAGCTCGATGTAGACATGCGGTTAAAAGGATGAGCAAGGAATGGAAGGCGTAGAGAGTCCTTGGGTGCAGCCTCAACACATTTGGGACTCTGCTCTGGAGGGGAGGAAGCAGGAAGGTGGTGGTCGAGGAGGAAGAGCAACCAGGGTATTGGCCCTATTGGGTGGGGATTCATACGCGTGCTACCACGGCCGACCAGGCAACCAATAAATTATTATTTTATGTGTCCAAGGTCATAACGTTATGCTTGCGGGGTCCGGGATGAATTGTATTTGGCTCGGCAACCCATTCTTTACTCACGTACCCGTGACTACTTAGTTGATGGTACTATTTGGAGACGCAGATCGTACTTGCTGTCGCTTTCCGAGGCCTCCGCAAAAGACAGCCAAGTCCGCATTACTGGCGGTAATTCCAAACTTACAACGGTTGCGGAGGTGTATGGCAACGAACAAACCAGGTTTATTGTAGCTGTCACTCGTGACCGTGACGACACTGATCGGTTGTTTTCCAGGAAAAACAGATACCGTATGGTAAAGATACTAACTCGCGTCGTTGAGTTCCATCTCATTAAATTTTAATTTTAATCCGATAGCAACAGATACCGATCTTGAAGAGAACTTAACCCGTTCATTTGGGTATAATTAACGACCCTCTATCCTGCTTGATAACTTGTGCGAGGATCCGTTTTCTACACCATTATTTGTTCTAGACGGCGTATGAGTTTAGCTCAGATAACACATACAGGAATCGGGGGCTGTCCATACTGTTTAGGAAATACAAGCTTTGACTCAAATAGCGGCAACGGCAGTAGACCACGTCACCGGGTTCACTCCCAAAGAAGTGCTCAGTTCGATACCATCACAAGCGATCGTGGTGATGATAGCAACTCTTAGCGCGTGAGAGCGCGAGAAGAACTGATCGCGGGCGAACTATAATAAATAATCACGGGACAAGCAGTCGTGTCGGGTATAGCATTGCTAAACAAGTACCCTGAGTTCTCTCGCATGATTATTTTACATTAATCGTTAGCAACAAGAACTCGCAAGCCAAACCTTCCACAAGGCCGTATTAATATTGGCGTTGGATACGAAATCATCAGGGCAAAGGGGATATTTTCCCGTATCTGCGGGTCTCCATCTGGCCCTCTGGAGAATTAAAACCACGCAACGAATGATTCCAACCAACCCCATCAGTCCTTTGTTGTAGAAAGGTGTGCGTGCGTGTTTTCGAAGACAGCTCGGGCTGATCAAACTTTGATTATCCCAAGTGAACATGAAAATCATGAGGAATGGAAGATCTCACTGCGGAGGACCCACTACTGTATATTTTCAGTTTCAGAGAGCTGTGTCGGCACCGTCCGGATCCCGCCGGTAATCCAATTATAGACATAATGCCACAGTTTCACGAATTATGGCTGCGACCTGTAAATGTGGCATTATAACCCACAAGTTAACAAGCCTGGACAAGGTCATCCCTTGGACGTTCTTCCATTCCTTGTCTCCAGGGTATATCGGCGATCTCCCTGACTGAGTTGTTTGATCACGAGCATTAGGCGGGAAGCGCTTCTGATTGTCGAGCGAACCTCAAGGGTTGGTCGAAACCCCAGAACCTTATATCCGACAATCGCATGTTAGCATTGGTATTCGATCTGGCGAGTTGTGCTAACTCGAGAGTACAGGTATTCTGTATAACATTTAACGCAAAAACAATGTCTGGAACTGCTGGTAGTATAGAAGCCGCTGTGGTGCTCAAGGCTTTGCAACCTCCGTTCAATTTCCGGTTGCGTTCTGATTACTGCTAGTAGTTACGTGCCATAGTAACTTGTCGGATATTGACATGCATCTTATCCTCCCTTTATGCTGACTACAGTCGGTCCTTCTGAATCTTGGCCCTGTTGATGGGGGGGGGTTCAGCAAAAAATGAAATGAACAAAGCACTGAAGAGAGCAAGCCAGTCGATCTCCCATGAGCGATGATAATATTCCCTGGCAAAGGATCTCCAAATTATTGTGCTAATTAGTGTTGTTGGTTATAAATAAAGAGGAATATTTCGGCAATTTCATCCATCAGCGGATCTCGTGACGGGAAAAGCCCAGCGGAAACCCTCGCCAGCCCAACAGTCGCAAATCTTCGAGTGTTTTGAATGGATGTTTCCGAGGATTATACTTCAGAATTTAGTCAAGCTGGACCCTCTCAATATCCTCCAGCAAGAATTGGGAGCTTCAAGTCTTCCGGGCTTACGCTTGTCTTGCCAGCACTCAAAGGCGGTAAGCCTATCAAAGGCAGCAAAAACCAGAAAAGTCGCTTCACGTCATTCGGAGGGCCCGAAGAAGAAGAAGTGAAGAAAATTCCGCGTCCAGTGAAACTGAAACCACTCAAGGAGGTGTTGACGAAACTTATCGCTCAGATAAAAAAGTACGCGTTTTCGATCATCGCCTTACCTGGCTCAACTAACTACCAATCAGAAAAGATGACTACGCTTTTTTCCTAAAACCGGTGGATATCACACAGGTACAAGGGTATAGTGATGTAGTGAAGCGCCCAATGGACTTGGGGACTATGACTACCAAAGTACAGAGGAATAAATATCGATCTTTGGACGAATTCGAAGTGCGTGACTATACTTCTGGGGCGTTCAATTCAGCGCTTACATTGTTTCTAGGCGGATTTGCGTCTTGTAACTTTGAACGCAAAAGCCTTCAACCCGGTCGGCTCCATATACTACACAGAGGCAGAGCGGATCGAGGCATGGGCTCTAGATCACATCTACAAAGCCGCAGGAACTGTCATTCAGTATGAAACTGATTGGAACATAGAAATAGAAAAGGACGATGAAACGACTCCGGTCAATATCGATGACGACGGAGGCTACACTGGATTGCCAGAAGCCGATGACTCGGGCGTTGGACGTAGATCTCCTTCAGTTGCCTCCCAGAGTCAACCTGGAACAAATCGGCGTCCTGTTCGTGCTCCTTACAAGAAACAGACACCCAGCAACAAACTCGCCGAATCTATCGATGCCGGAGGCAGACTTCCGGGTTCTCGAGATGGCCTGTCCGCGTTTCCCCCTAATTCTGACTGGGCACGAACCATGCTGGCCCTTAAGCTGAAAGGTTGCGTTGGGGTAACAATTTTGAACTCGCAAAGTTGACGTTTAATATAGGGAAGCGCTACAAAACTAAGAAAGAACGACTACGAGTTGAAAAAGAAGGGCCACCACTCCTTGCAGATGGCAGTCTAGACTACACCGAAAGTACGTTGCTCATCCACAAAAGAGTGCTGGCACGCTGATTGTAGTAGTGGAGGACCCCTTCTCTGTTCTTTCTGTCTTCGCCCCGGAACCTTATACACGGCCGTTTGTCACCCCCTTGAAGCCACCTTTATTCGCTGCGTCTACACTTGATTCATCTTCTCAATCTCAATCGGAACCCCCACGTCCTACAACGCCATACCCAACAGCAATTAACGTCCCACAACCGTACTTGACTTCGACCCCCACACTACCAAATGGTGCTACCTTTGTTCCGAATGGCTCCTCCAGCCCAAAGAAACGTCACTGGACTATCATACGTAATCCGACAAGGAGTAAACTGAAAGACAGAGATGATGATACAGAAATGGCGGACTTGACAGCTTGGCAAACGCCCCGAGAGGCTCAAGCCACTGATTTCGGCTCCTATGCTGTTCTTTCAAGTGCCATTGAAGAAGAACTCAGGAAGAGACAGGTCTCTGGCAATGAGGGCGAAGAGGAAGAAAAGGTGCTACAGGCAATCCGCGAAACTTTGGTCTCTCAGGCGTATGAATCCGATGTAACATCCAACTTAGCCGGTAGCGACACCTCAGTGTGGACGAAAGAATACTGGAACTCGCGACGTGCTTCCACTGCAGAAGGCTACCTTCAGGACATCGTGTACGGTGGACCGGACGGGTCGGCGTACGTCAGAAGTCTCGCCGAATTCTTGACACCGCAGGTTTGTTTATTGTTCATCTGTCTTCGTATATGCATATTCACCAAAAGTCAAACTTTAAATAGAACACCGGGCCCTGTCAGAGTCTGGGTATGTCATTGGCAACGTGGATTGAACGACGTGTTGTCGATCCATTGACCGGTTCACGTCATGCTCTTCTACGCGAGACAGCTATTGAACTCGCTAAACAAACAAGCGGCTCTCCCACGTGTCAAATCGGAGAAGATGCTACCCGACCCCTCTTCTCGCACGTGAAAAATTCGTTACAGTTGTACCCTTCTGCCGCAATGGCGCTCGCAGCTCTCCTACAAATCAAAGCACATAAAATTGATATGGGGTGTCTAATCAAGACGCCTGAGGAGCTATTCCAGAGTGAGGAAGAATGGGCTGGAAAGTCGTTGAAGGAGCGGAGGAATATGAAAAAGGAAGACGCCGCCAAGACTGAAGAAGTCGATTCTTCCGGTTCGCTGGAGATAGAAGAACCGGAGAGAACGTGGATGGAAGTGACTTCTTCGTCCAAGACGCTTCAAGGTCAGGCATCTGATTATGAGATGGAGGGACCTGCAGAGCTCAACGAAGTTATGGAATACGCCGCTGATGTGATCATCACCCTTAACAAGAAGATCAAGGATGAAAGAAGTCCCACGTCAAAGTTTGATGATGTCAAACTAAACATTCTCAATGGGCAAGATGCACGAGCTGATGGGGGCCTTGAGGACCCGATCCTACGCAACCTTCGCCTCAACCTGCTGGCGCTTGCAAAGCGCGCACCTCTAGATACTATTGCACGTATTCCCAAGGAACTCGTACCTGAGCATATCCGACATATCTTGCCGACACTTAGCACATCAAGCTGAATACCGATACCAGAATCAATCTACAATCACGGTCAATATTACACACGCACAGCAATAGATCGATCGACCTTATAGAACAAAAAGAAATTCTGTTGGCTATCGCCGAGCGCATTAATTGGACCATATGATACACGGAATATAATTTTAATAACAATGTATTATTATGAAGAAGAGCGGTCGCTCTATGAAGCACGAGAACCATGGATCAAAGGGTGTAACATTCGCCCCGAATCAACGGCATAGTGTCAGACTCTCAGGGCTGTAACTCACTTCGAGAAAATTCAGCCAACCGAACGACCGCCTCTTAGGACAATCGAAATTATGAAATAAAGCGACTGCGCCCTCAATGAAACATAAATGGCTGTGTCAAGGCTACTTAGCAGTTCGACGCACATCATTGTTGTGGAACGGGCTAACCCCCTTCGCCAGCTCCATAAAACTGGTCCCTATCTTCCGACGAAATCTGGATACAGCGGTTTAGCTTCCCCGCTGACGTGTGGCTTGATGGACACGGCACATCTCTGCACCGTTGCTCTAGGCTTCCCTTCCCGGCGAGTACGGAACACGACATTCCAATAACAAATAACACGGTGGCTTTTGTTAGGAATTTTCACTTTAAGGATTCCAAAGATGGAGAACCACAATAGATTAATTCTTTGTGTGCCGTTAAAAGAACCCTATCATAATTCTTGTTCATTCCAACTTGATAGCGAGCATGGAAGCACCGCAAAATCAAACCATGACAATTTATGTATTATAAACATTTCTACATTGTGAACCTGAAACCCAACCCTGCGCAACAGGAAACATGATGTAAACAAAAAAGCGAGCGAGCGCTGTAAGATTGGATTGGTGGGGGGATTTTGAAGTCATTAGCTGTGTTACGCAGATAGTGCGCCACGAAGTATGAAACATAGTTGCGCAACTCTCTTAGTGCAAGACTCATTCAATCCTCAATATTTCCAAGCCAAAAACGTATTGAGCTCATTCAGCCAAATCATTCGCTCGAATCCTAGAGTGCCAACTTCTCGCATTGTGACCCTCTGAGGCACCGGAGGTACCCAGACTCTTTGGCCTCTCACTAGGCTGCAGAATGTCAGGAAGCCCATTTAAAACACATGGTATCATTCGAAAGCAAGGCCTTGAGGGTATGTGCTGGTGTCATGCAGGATCCAAGAAGGTTCTAGACAGGACTTGATCCACCCTTTTTGAATTGGCAATAGAAACTCAGAAATCCTGAACCAAGTACAAAATCCTCCATAACTATTAGCCAAAATGAGCGCAATAGATGAACACCTTGAACATATCAGCTTTAGCCTAGAACGTCTTATTGAACGAAGTGGTTGGCTATAGCACATAGGTTATGTATGATTTGACGATACCATATAGCGTTCAGTATGCGATTGTGTGCGATTTATGGTCCTGCATGGATCTTAGACAATACCTGTCTGATTTTAGTGTCACCACACTGACCAAAACCCTTAGAACGTTATTCCAGGTTGAAACAGGGAATAGACGTCTATTAACTGTTGGTTAATAGTTAAACCTGCCCTGAAAGATCGGGCATATCGGATAAGCAAGCCGGTCAAGCCGGCCACAACCCTTTGTGGGCGCCATACTTCACGTCCTGACATGTCTCCTTGACTCCCCGGAGATACCTTCATAATTAATAGCTTACTGAACTCTCAGATTATGATTACTGTCGTTTTGTAGGTTTGTCTAATGAGTTATAAGAAGAGATAGTTGATATATTGTATCTTTCGACCCTGACTTACTGACACTGTGCTACGCGACCCTGAAACGTGGTAAAGATTTCAGCTTCAAGTCTTTGCAGGACTAGCACAAAAACGCTCACTAGAACGATGGGATGAAGACCGAAAGTATGGCGCAATTTTTCCATAATGAATATGTCATCTTTCTCAGCATGCCATCTGTCATGCGATCTCGCCATTCTCCGTCATTCACTCCTGTACTGATACTCAAAACTCGCCATGCCTTTTGGAAATGTGAAGTTGAATGACGGCCAGAGGGTTTGTCGTTTTTGATATCGACTTAGCAGTATGTTTGATCTCTGGTAGCTACCTGCTATAGCATTCGGGACCGGTACAGTCAATCGTACCAAGCCAGACCACGAGGTCACCGAAATCGTTCTTCAAGCTATAAAGACAGGTTTTTTCCATATCGACGCTGCGCAAAGTATCGTTTGGAACTTGAATCAGTTGTGGCTGATGAACTGATGAGCGTTCCCAAGATTACAAGAATGAGGCCAGCGTTGGAAAAGCAATCAAAGAGAGTAGAGTAGCCCGGGATGAATTCTACATTACTACAAAATATTGGGAGGGACCGATCCGAGATACAATCCACCAAAGTATGACAAAGGTCTGTGCATTTGACCCTTATGTCACTTTACGTCTTTACACGACTTTGTTACCTATTCAGCTAGGGCTCGACTTCGTCAATCTCTATCTTGTACATCTACCAGACGCTATCGAAGGCAACTTCGAAGGTGCATGGAGGGTGTTTGAAAAGATCAAAGAGGATGGCCTCGCCAGGTAAGCTGATGTCAATGAGATCAGATGAACACAACATCTCACTCTCAGATGTAGGAGTATTGGCGTCAGCAACTTCAATGCCGAACAGCTAGGGGAAATCGTAAAAATCGCGAAAATTAAACCCGCCGTCAACCAAGTTAGTATTTCTTGACAATAGAACTCAAGAATCACGATCGGTACAGATCGAACTCCACCCCTATAATTATGCCGCGCAAAAAGCTACTCTTGAGCTTGCAGCAAAGCATGATATCGTCATTGAGGCTTACAGCAGTCTTTAGTATGCGATTCGATACCTCATCTTTCAATAAGCTGATATACATAATTTTAGCCCGATCACTAAGTTTCCTGGGGGACCAGTGGATGCTCCCGTACATGCTGCTGCGAAACGCATTGGCGCTACGCCCACTCAGGTCCTGTTGTCGTGGGTGAAAGCAAAGGGTGCTGTGATAGTAACGTCCGTCTCTGTTACCTTTCCTACATGGCTGTTGCCGTGACCCCTTGTTACTCATACAATTTTAAATATAGGACAAGTTCAAAGAAAGAACATCTTGAAGAATACCTCGCCATTGCTGATCTACGTATGTACGCTCAATGTGTGTCTATTTACGTTTTTCTTATCTGCCAGAATTAGCGCCCCTTACAAAAGGGGAAATTTATGCCATCGATCTGGCAGGTAGCAAGTTTAATGCATGACAATGCACGGCCATCTAGTTTAGGACTAGATGGTATTACGGAGACAAACTTGATTAATCTTAGCGTCATCCTGGCACAGGCATGACTCATACTCTTCTCGTCCAAAAGTGGCTAAGTGCATTTCTATACTGCTGTGCGGCGTTCATCCATGTGCTTTGTACCTTCCGGCTGTGGCTCCCCAGAGTGCCATCATTTTCAAACGGAGCCGAGGTTCCCGACCGATGTTGTTGCCGACATCTTTTGTGTACATCTAGTTTAACTCTAGTTATTTCGGCATTTCAGATCATCCATCTTTGGGTTTTTCAATATTCTCAATGCCCCTGGACCCTTCACCACTTCCGGTCTCTGAAACAACCAGATGAGCTGATACTCAAGCTTGGTCGCCGAAAAGGAAATCAACTCCTTGTAGCTGGTCGATTGGAACTCCGAAACACATGGTTCGGTGTTTTTATCCCTCGTTCGTGGGGTGATTTAAGAATGAAGCTTCCGGTAATTTGGCCAATATGACCCTTTACAAGTCTGTGCTAGAGTTTCGGTCGTCATGGACTACTTCGATGACTCTCTCAACGCAGGTGAGATAGAAGATGCTGAAACCCCGGTGTGATGTTATGATGGATTCATTCCCAAAATATAAGGTGCATTTTGTTACAAATGGAGTCAGCAAGCCTGAAGGCTATGTAATGCGAAAATCTAACGGCCCAGATACTGCGGGCATTCGCGTGCTTCACGTCTAGATTATTAATGGCCGTAATAATCAGCGGTCAATGACAAGGGATTGTTGGCATGTTTGGATAGCAATTAATAGTCCAGGCATTCAGGGTTGAGGCACTTAGACTAAGCGCCTGTTTTTTTATCACATGTATTCAATGGCGAAATGAAGCAAGTGTGATATTATCTGAATGCTCTCTGTAAAACTAGCAATCTCTTCAATCAATCAGCCGATATTACGCCACCTTCCGTGCAAAAAGAAATAACCAGTTTAAAGACCTCCAATAACAGCATAATTCTGATATTCGAAGTTCGAGTGGTACCAAACGTTCCATAAGAGATCAAACTCTACGTATGGAGCGTGTGGAGAAATTATTGTCCGCCTCGAGATTTACCAACCACAATCACCATCGCCATGCCATGTGCTGTTCTCAGGCTATGCTCATCAGCTCGAACTTGATCACAACTTCTTTGGAATGTTGAGGCGACGCCTCACATCATTCACTTCGAAACACCGTTATTGGCTTCTTGAGAAGCATGATATGAGTCACATGTTAGAGTTTAGCTCGTTCGAGAGGAAGAACCTCGACATGGAAGTGACATTGGGTTTCTTTGATAGCTTCTGTGAAGTTGGCTGTGAAAATCGGGTTCACTATCGAACCTGAATTTTGATATCCATATCGCAAAGCAGGTACAATCTGACAGTGTTGTCAAAGTGCAGTCACCAATCAGTAGATGGTGCATTAGTGCTATGATATATGCATATAAGGGGGGCAAAGTTCACCTCTTCACAGCTACTTGCTTGCTACATCACCTGAAAACTTCTGCCGATTCCGTTACAAATTCAAGTTGCTGCGCACTGCCTACAAACGTGCCATAATGCCGAAAGAATGATGAATGTGTTGAATTCTGAGCTCGAAACGTTAATAACGGGCTCAAAAAGTGCCACATATAAGAGAAACATCAGGTTGCTGCAACAACTATAGCGATGGTGATCAGGATATTTTAGATGACCTAGACCCCAGAAGTGATCTACATCGGAGGACCTGGTAGTAAGCTACAGCTTTTTCGATGGTCGTAAGCACCAAGAGTTTGTTGACTGTTGATCAAAACAACGTTTAATACTCGACTTACTATGTTCTAATACCGAAGCCTCGGGCATATATTGATGGTTGATGTTCGTAGACAGATGAGCCATAATTGATCAATTTAAAAGTTGGAAATCGTCGAATCGCGTGAAAAAATAAGTAAAAATACAGACTACTAGTACATATATAATGTAGCTGATAAAAAACTCGGGAACTTTGAAAAGGAGCTTGAGGCTGAAAAAAAAAACGTCGCAGGAGACACTGAGTCTTGTTCAACGAGTATGACGCGGGAACGGATGGGTCATAAGTGAAGACACTTCACAAGTGCTGGGTGAGTAAATTTTATACTATGTTGTCCTCTCTGAGAGATGCTGAGCGGTGAGTTGTCTGGTGTA
>CEMU01568246.1:29296-42566 GCA_900068965.1 Calocybe gambosa
CCCTGATGCATTCCGACTCGGTAGACATACTTTCAGTCTAGACTCTTTCCTCTTTCCTTCAGGGTGCGTTCAAACCGCAGCGCTCTATGTCGACTTATCTACGCGCTATCCCACGCTCCAAGCGTCTGGTTGGCATGTGCTCTGATCGGCCGCTACGAGTGCATCTCCCCGCCGTTATTGCATAAAGGCTCCCTTGGGTCTTAGTATCATTTGACCTTTAATCGCATGTATCCATGGGTTTTTCTCACCCTGCGGCTGTGGCGCTGACACTTTGATCCTCTTCATAGAGCGTAATGTGGAGATCTGGCCAAAAACAGCACTCGAGCCATTGAAGATTCCCGGTTCTCTTCTCCACGCTAGTATCATCTGATGCTTATGGTATCTGTCGTAGCTCCCAGGTTTGCCAAATGGCAGCTGACTTTTAATTTACCAACATAAAAACCCGGGTTCAAGGACATTCTCTTCCTCCCAATCTTACAGAACCTTAGCTCGTCTCGACTTAACAGCTTGATTGAACAGATTCTATAACAACATGGGTCATCCAGAGGAAGTTGATGTTATCGTTGCAGGAGGCGGTCCCGCAGGTGAGTTATAGCCCATCTTAATGTTATCGAATATATGTCGAACCGCAATCTAGGCTGCGTTGCCGCCGGAAGACTGGCGTATGCGGACCCGAACCTCAAAGTTATGCTCGTTGAAGGTTTGTAGATGTTGCCATTGGCGTCCGTCATGTATTCATCCCTGTAGCCGGTGCAAACAACCGTGACGACCCCTGGGTCTATAGGTTTGTGATAACTGATTTCTGTCCTATCTTCGGCTGATGTTAAATATACGACCAGACCCGGTATCTATGTCCGCAACATGCAAAGGGACGGCATGTACGTTTGTCTTCTGCCTTTGGGAAATTCAATGTTCATTGTTCATATAGAAATGACAAGGCGACATTTTATGTCGATACCATGGAGTCGTCATACATGCGTGGCCGTAAAAGCATTGTTCCGTATGTACCCTTAAACGTAGTATATGCATTTGCGGCTCATTGTTGCGGCTTCTAGTTGTGCTAATATCCTTGGTATGTGTTAGCTGCAAATACAGTGTCGTTATCTCACTGACCATACACAGGTGGTGGAAGCAGGTAGATAGAGCTTTTATTCCCCTGCGATCATTGTCTCACAAAGCTGTCATCTTTCAGCATCAACTTCCAGGCATGTATCGTATTTGTTTAAAAAAAATTATGGCTAATGGTTGTTTTTTAAAGATGTACACCAGAGCAAGTGCTTCATTTTACCGCGTTAACAGTTGTTCATAATTTTCCGACGAATAGGCATCGGCGTCCGACTGGGGTATGTTGAGTGTCCGCGATTAATTGCACTCTCTAATTTTTATACTACCTCATAGACGACTTCAAGACGCCAGGCTGGACGGCCAAAGATCTTCTTCCATTGATGAAGCGCGTGAGTGATGGTTTTCTCCTATTAGTGACAAGTATGGACTTCTAACAATACAATATATATTGCAGCTCGAGAACTACCAGAAACCGACCAACAATAATACTCATGGCTACGACGGACCTATTGCTATCAGCAACGGCGGTACGATCACCGCTCTTGCTCAAGATTTCTTGCGTGCGTCGGATGCCATCGGCGTTCCCTTCAGCGGTAGGTGGAATTGAGCTAAAACGAGCACGCTATTAATTTAAAAATGTGTATGCCAGACGATCTCCAAGGTTCACCATCCCTTCTTAACCCCAGAATTACTATTTGCTGATGACAGATCAGATTTGAACACCGCGCACGCATCTGAGATTTGGGCCAAATATATCAACAGGCATACTGGAAGACGTAGTGATGCAGCAACAGGTTTGCCTCTCAACCTTTTAATTTGGTTAAGAATTCTCCCTGAACAATCGTAGCTTACGTCCACAGCGTGATGGATGTTCAGACTAACCTATATCTGCGCACCAACTCCCGTGTTTCGCGTGTTATCTTTGAGGGAAATAAGGCCGTTGGTGTTGCCTACGTTCCTGCGCGTAACCGTGCGCATGCAGGTCAACTCAAAGAGACGATCGTGCGCGCACGTAAATTCGTTGTTTTGAGTAGCGGAACACTCGGAACACCTCAAATTTTGGAACGTTCTGGCGTTGGCTCAAAGGAACTGCTCCAGAAGCTCGACATCAAGGTTGTGAGCGACCTTCCAGGAGTCGGGTACGTTTCATTCTTCGTAATCGCTTTGTCACATCGTTGGAATTGACTCTCTACGCAGTGAGCAGTACCAGGACCATTATACCACGTTGTCGAGTGAGAATTGCACACTTACAATTGCGAGCGATATACCAATGACATTTGCATCATGAATAGTCTATCGTGTTTCCAACGAAACTCAAACGCTCGACGATTTCCTCCGGGGAGATAAGGAAACTCAGAGAGAGGTAACGTAACTTGTACCATGCATCCGTATGTGATTGACAACCATCGACAGTTGTTCAATGAATGGGAAATCAGCCCCGAGAAGGCAAGACTTTCATCTAACGCGATCGATGCAGGGTTTAAGGTGCGGATGTAATGCTATTTGGTCTGTGGGATTAAGCCATATAACATGTCTTATAGATTCGCCCAACCGAAGAGGAGCTGAAGGAGATGGGACCCGAATTCAATAAGTTATGGGACAAGTACTTCAAGGACAAGCCTGACAAGCCAGTCATGTATGTTGTTAAAGTCCTATGGTGTTCAGCTCGAGCTAATGTTGTTAATAGGTTTGGTTCTATTGTCTCTGGAGGTAACGGCTTGAGATGGATATGATGTCTCTTGCTTGCTTAAAACAATTTTGTCCAGCCTATGCGGATCATGCTCTTCTTCCTCCCGGAAAGTATATGACCATGTACGTCCCCAGCGGCTTTTACAAGCCATTACTCAATCTATTGTCATTCCCAAAGGTTCCAATACCTCGTGAGCACCAGCAATATTACCCCATAATCACGCTAAATTGACCTATTGCACAGGAATATCCTGCTAGCCGTGGCAAGGTAAAGTTCTCATCCTATGCCTACCTTTCTGTTTTTGCTTATGGTCAACTATAGATTCATATCTCTTCTGCAAGCCCGTACAAGGATCCATCCTTCGACAGTGGGTTTATGAATGACAAGGCTGACTTCGCACCTATCCGTTGGAGCTATAAGAAGACCCGTGAAGTAGCCCGCCGGATGGACGGTACGTCGTACCACTTATTGACTCGTTACACGTCTTATCCCTGATTACCACGTATAGCCTTCCGCGGCGAGTTGACCTCCCATCACCCTCATTTCCACCCCGCGTCTCCTGCAGCTGTTCGTGACATCGATATCAAGACGGCTAAACAGCTTCTCCCTGATGGCCTTACCGTTGGGATTCACATGGGCACTTGGCATAGGTATTTTTAACTTTTTTCATTTGTCCACAACATCTTGTTGAAACCTCGATAACCCAGGCCCGGTGAACCTTATGATGCCAGCAAAGTCCATGAGGATATCAAATATTCCGCCGAAGACGACAAAGCCATTGATGATTGGATTGCTGGTGCGTCTTGGTGGGTGTATTGACTTCGGTTGTAGCGTAATTCTGCTTTTAGACCACGTTGAGACGACTTGGCATTCGCTCGGTAGGTGCATTCATTCAGTAAAGTTTCTCATCTCATACTTTACATCGTCGTAGGAACTTGCGGTAAGAGTCCGTGCTCTCCACATACAGGTCAATCTAACGAGACAACGAAGCTATGAAACCAAGAGAGGAGGGTGGTGTTGTAGATGGTCGTCTGAACGTTTTTGGCACTCAGAACCTCAAATGTGTTGACTTGAGTATCTGCCCGGTATGTTGTCATGGTCCCCAATGTGATGACGAGGTTATTGATATTTCAATTCATCAAAAAGGACAACTTGGGAACGAACACATACTCTTCTGCCCTCCTTGTGGGTGAGAAGGGAGCAGACCTTTTGCTTGAGGACCTCGGTATTTACCTACCGCCTTTACACCAAATATTAGTGCTGACGGAATCTCCATAGGTCTCAAAGCGAAACTGCCTCATGCACCTGTCCCCCATGCTCCCGTGCCCAAGGGTGCCCCAGCCACTCAGATGGCTCGCTAAACGTGTCGGTCATAAGTTTTGACCTCACTTTGCTTGTAACATTAACCGTAACTTCCTTCCCCCTATGTCTCTCCGCGTGTCTGTGTTATATGATGTAACTTTTAAGAAAAAAATGGACTTCATTTTGTGTGACCTTTCTTTGCTGGTTTTGCTGCAAATCGGCAGACCATATGATTGCACCAACCTAATAGTACACTCTGCAATGTCAAGACGGGAGAAGCACCAAACAAGAAAACGCTTTTAATATCTGTAACGCGTGGAGTAATCTTTATCATATCAGGTACGTCATCCTTTGTCAAAAAGCTTTGACATACCTTTCGGTGAGACGACTAAACCACGGCCTTTCGATGCGCCACGAAAAACGGTCTCAATGATGTCGATCATCTGTGATGACACTCGATTCATAAAATCCTTAATGAAGACGAGCTCACGAACCTCTTGTTTGTTGTCCATTGCCCAGTTACTGATAAAAGGGAAAGTCAGCAGTGAATATGGAGGAACCAGCAGATAAACATACATTTTGTTATTGTTACCAGTTCCAAGATCAATCATTATATGTTTGTTACTTGGGAAAAAGGTCCAGCTGGTGGAAGAATTTCAAATTTGATAGTTCTCACCGATAAAAGAACATAACTGTGCATGGATCGTACAACTCATACATCTATAGCAAAGGCGAAACCAAGGTCATTTCTGCACAGAATGACAGTAGATATGAACCTACTTTATTGAAATCAGGCACTTCGGTAATGTCAACGAGGTAGATAACTGCAAAATTCTGAACCTTCTCTGCCACTCCATAAAGCGTTTCGTCCATGGTCATACATTGCGTATCCCAGTCGTGTCCAAATCGAATCGCGACAACTCTATCCTCCTCAGACTTGATAGCCTCGTCGACATGCCATCCAGATGGGAGATGTGGTAGGAAATAGGACATGGTTGAGGTTAAGCGATTCGGATTCGGCTCTCGGAATGATTCATCGCCATCAATGAAGCCATGTGACTCGTAAAATACGCGTCGCGTCTTTTCGTTATAAGTCAGCAAATGGGTTAACGACGGACACTAATTAGATTAGATCGACAGACCAAAGAAATACAACTAAATGCTACATACATCCGATCTTCAAAGTTTGGCTGGCAAGATCGCAATGGCTAGATCATGCAAATTATTTTGTGTGGGTATCTGGCATTTTCGGTCTACCTGCTTAAAGTGCTACACAACATCTAGACAGAACCAATGCAGAATTCGTTAACAAAAACACGGAGAACAGAATACAGAGTTAGGATGAGTGTGCTATTCAGGACCATGTCATTGTAATCGATCCAGCCATTCAAGGCACACGTCCAAAACATCCTAGTTGTAGGTGGTTATACCAGTCGTAAAATATTGTGCAATTGAAGGAGAGCTTTTACCTCCGAGACGTTCAAAAGCGCTGCCAATACCTTCTTCAAGTTCCCCATTGATGATTCTGCCTTGTCCCTAAAACTGCCCATGATGGCTTTCGCCATCCCGCTAGTCATATCCGGCGGCGAGCATAAATCGTATATATACCAGGGAGCCGCGTTTTCGCATCGTCTGATTAACACGGATCTCACCCCTTGCAGGAGCGCTCCTGCGGTAAGTAAAAACTGTGGAAAGCGAAGGACATCGTGTTCTCAATGATTTTAATCGTTAGTATCCAATTTCATTTTTAGAAAGAGTATGTCCAACGAGAAGTACTTCACGTATACAAAGCGCCACAAACCAGAGAAGACGAAAAACGGGCTCACCTAACACAGCCTTAAACAGGGCGCACCAGGTAGATCTCTGCACACAGTTCCACTCCCACTTTCCGTCGTTCGCGTGGGTACAAGAAGAAAGAAGGTGCCGCAGTTCGGGCAGCGCGTCCCAGAGTTCCATGAGTAGCATTTGCGGTGTGTCTCCGAGGCGGAAAGAGAGCGCGAAAAGCACATCGCGATGAGCAGCCTACCATCAACGTCGTGAAACATGCTGGTTTGTTGAGAACAGCGTTGAAGACAGATAAGTCTTACCTCGAGGTCTTCATACGAGAGCGGTAGATGTGGAGCTAATGCCTGAAACTCGCGAGAGTACACAGGAAGAAGAGGGTCGAGGAAATCCCGGTGATACTAGAAAGGAACTCTTGCTCAGCTCTCTTGTGCAATAGCGCCCATCGTCCCAGCGGGAGAATCTACCTTTACGCTCAAAGCCAAACATGCTACTGCAATATCCCATGTCACGAGCTCACGTCCCTCCTCATCCAAGTCGCTTCCAAAGACAACATCGCTACCGTGTACAGAGCCGCAGATAGCATAGAAGAATCGGTGAAAGAGATACGCCGCGTGGAAACGCGTTTCAGGGGACGTAGCGAGCTGGTTATGGAGGTCAACCGAGTAGAATTTCGAATTGCTGATTGGCTGTTGGTTACTGGGTCGAGAGCTAGAACACGATGAAGAAAAGGAGGAAGACGAGCGGTGGTAAACCATCGGTGTATATTCTAGAGCGCCTGTGCTGGTTGTCACGGTGGTTGTGGTACACGAGTCGGAGTGCTCGGATTGAAATTTAGAATGAGCGCTAGAAGGAGAGCTTGTCATAGATGTGGTATCATCGCTGTATGTTGTACGCTTTCCGAGGGAATAGTTTGCTCCGACTGTGCTTTCTTTCTTTTCGTTCTGTAAGATGTGTTGTTTGCTATACCCTTCAGGATCAGAGCTTCCTGAACCCGGAACCTGAACCTAACAAGAGCCCATTGTTTATAGTACGCCTCACGCTGACAAAATGATGAAATCACCTCCATGAACCACCGCAGGACTCGTGCTCTCAAATGCTTTCCGAGAGTAGTCTCCCAGCTCCAATCGCATTCATTAGCGGCTCTTATATCCTCTTCTCTCAGCTGCATTTCTGACCGAATGTCCACTTCGCGCTCCATCAACCTTTTGATGCGTATGTACGTCGGCCTTTCCGTAGGTGGCGGAGGTAGAGGTACTGGTGGAGCAATAATTGGAACAGGCTCACGTATCGCTCCTTTCGTTATCGCTCGAACCTTAAGTTTTGATGAACTTGAGTGGATATATGCGCTTGACCGGCACTTTTCAGGGGTGGTCGGGACGGTTGGAACATTGGGCTTGTGCCCACAGGCGTCCTGCAGTTCATAGAGACAAGTCAACAAGGAACAAGTACCTACGTGCTGACAAGTTAGCGCCTGGCCTTTGCCTTTGACCTTGTGAACGTCCTTTGCTCTGGTATCGCGAGCTGCGTCGTTGTGGTCGTCGTCTTCAACGACAGAACGTAAAGATTGTGCGCGTCTAATACTAGCAGGGACTTCTGAAAGCTTAGTACGGATGCCTGTGGATATGGATGTGCGAGCGATGGTCTTGTGCCGCTTCCGTGGAGGCTGTGGATTGCTAACCACAGAAGAGGCCCTTGTGGAAAAAGAGCTCGACTCTCGCCTTCGCTTGCGTGTGTTAAGGGAAGGTGGTTCGTGAATTACTCGGCAGCTGAATCCGAGCTGGGTAACCGGAACTAGCTCGGACGTGTTCTGAGCGCCGAAGGGACCATGTTCTGAAATAAAAGCTAGATTTTTTCAGACTATGACCTTTTCCCAGCTTTCTTCTTTAGTAAGATCAGGAAAAAGCTCGAAAGTGAAGCACTAGTGCCCACGTCCTAGGTCAGAAAAAGAAACCGCCCGAGGTTGGGTCGAACACGTCAAGTCCCAAGACACAGCTTGACCAAGAGCACAGTAATTCATACACAAGCGTGTACAACAGTGGCGATAATATGCACCCAGAAAGAAGCCCTGCGCAATGAAAGAGGACCTACTGCTACCTTTGATACGAGTCTCAGAATCCGCTATTGACGCTAGTTCGCCCTTGCTCGAGTCGTCCTCGGCATCCATTCGGTTAGCAAGAGGGTAAAGCAGTTCACATAAGCGACGAGAGAAATAATCGTCCGCACAATTTGGGACAGGTAGAGTACTGGTCGTCGTATCGGAGTCATCTGAGTAGCTCGAGTAAGGCATCGAGTTTGGGGTATATGGACTGGAGAAGACAAATTCAATGGGACTGCTAGAGAGAGGTGGAGGGCTTGAGCTCGTCATTGAGAGCGGCTGCATGCGTAAAGCAGTTAGTGGTACTGGAAAAAGATTCGGCAAATTAACCGGTGATTTAAAGTTGCGCTTCTTCCAGTCTTCTTCCATCATCTATGTCTGGCACAGTACGACCCGTCGTCTTCATGGACATCAACATTGGAGAGACTCCTGCTGGACGACTCAAAATGGAGCTTTTTAGTGATATCGTACCAAAGTGGGTGGTCTAATCAGTTGATAACGGCAAAGTCGCTAAGGATGTTGCGAACCAGAACTGCAGAAAATTTTAGACAACTTTGTACTGGCGAATATAGGTAGGTTTTGGGTTCAACCCTGCTCGTGTGCGTAAGATGGATGTATAGTCATTCGTAGGGTTAACTCGCGGCCTCAAGGCTACAAAAATGCAGCTTTTCATCGGTGCGTCCGAAGTGTACCCTCGTCAGCGCTTCATTTACAACTATTTTTCCTACAGAGTGTACAAAATCAGATCATTAAATGTTGATTGCACGCTCATATTTGAATCAGAGTGCCCAATTTCATGTGTCAAGGTGGCGATTTCATGAAAGGTGACGGAACAGGCTCTTTCTCGATCTACGGTGATAAGTTCCCCGTGAGTGCTTTTCCTTATCTTGTTTCTCATCTTTTCTGAAGTACTACTCAGGATGAAAACTTTCAAGAGAAGCACGTAGGACCGGGGCTGCTTTCCATGGTATGTTGGCTCCTCCAAGTCAAGCTAGCCCGAACTCACCAAATGCACAAGGCTAACTCGGGACCCAATACAAACGGTTGCCAGTTCTTTATTACAACTGCCAAGTGCGACTTTTTGGATGGGAAACATGTCGTGTTTGGGCGCGTTATCGACGGCATGCTCACCCTCCGTAAGATCGAGAATGTCGCTACGGGCCCGAATAATAGGCCAAAACTCGTAGTAAAAATTACGGGTACGTATCAGCTATGGGATTATGGGTTTTTTAGTCTAATCCAATATAGAGTGCGGCGAGATGTAGTCAACGAAATGGGTCAGAAAACATGAACAGTTGGTTGAATTGGACTCGAGATCTCGCGACTAGACTATATCATATCCTACTCCAGACAACAGGAGACCAGGTTATACATACCTAGATTTCGCAGTATGCTTATTGCAAAGTTATTAATTTGACAAGTGTTAGCATTAGCGAAGCTACATAGCTGCCTGCACGTCTGTTCTACTTTTGTTCGTTAGCATACGGCAGAGCATATACACGGAAACACAATAATCAGTATATACAAGGCAAAAACTATAGACATGCAAGACGTCAGAAAACAGTAAACAACAGGAAAAAAAGATCGTTTTAGCAGTGTAATCCCCTCCCCACTCGAGAACGTACAATCAAACAATTCCCTTGACCAGCATCCCTTCCAATCGACAATATTCAGGAACGATAGCAGCATAAGTCATAAAAGCATCCACGTCTGGTTCAGCCACCTTTGCCAGTCCAATCTGAGCCTCGGCATCCGCAGTTGGCAATGCAACAACTGGTGTCAGTGGTGCGGGTCCGCCAGGAGCAGCTCCACCAGTAGGACTCCCGTTCGCAGCTGACCCAACAGGCAACAACCCCGGATCCGGCGTCGTGTAAGTCGTCGATGGCGCGGTAGTCCCCGACGTTAAACTTCCCACCGAGTCCATAGTAGACGAGGTATGCGTTCGCACCCTAGCACCGAAAGTAAGGTCTCCACCAAACGGACTACCTCCCGATCCATACATCTGGCTCCCAATAGCAGCCATATGGGCGCGCTCCTGCATCTCCCTTTCCCGCTCCAACTCGTCTTCGTCTTCCTCTACCAGCACCGTCGATCCGAGGCCGAGGCCAAGCCCTGACCGACTGGTGGAACCACCAATAGTCCCATACGGTGAGTTCATTCCACTCCCAGGCGCGACACTACCAGCACTCGACGGCGGAGCAATCACCCCATTCACATTCGTCCTCATCGGCGTCCCTCCCGTCGCCACCCACCTCTTCCCAAGCACCCTCCGTCCCTCCTCCTCAAACCCACCCAACCCAACCCCCATCCCCTCCCTATCCCGCGCCCAAACCCATCGTGCAATATACGAAGCCCCCAAAGCCGCCCGCCCAGGGAACCCGCGCACAGGTGCATTCCGATGCGGGGAGATCTGCGCACCATCGACTTGAGATGTGGACACGAACACGGGTGCGTTGAAGATGTCTCCAACGAGGTTAGCTACGGAGGGGAAGTTGGCTGCGGCCCCTGTGGCAAGGATGCGTGTGGGGAGAGGGGAATAGTCGTATGGGTCGAAGGAGAGGCCGAGGCTGGATAGCATGTTTGCCGAGGCCCGGGTGGGTGAAGTGGCGGGGTTCGTTGAGTTGGGGGATTTGCGTTGGGTGCCTAGTACGCCTGTGGCTAGAACGTGGGACCATCGAACGCGGAAGGCGAGGATTTGTGATTCAACGAGACAGCGAGGGTTAGCGCGTAAGTCGCGAAATTCGGTCACTTTGATGCCAGTTTCGAATCTGAAGATTCCCTTGACATGAGAGAAGGGAAATGAGTCGCTTTGAAGGTACCAGAAGCTGAAGAGTTTGTCATCCAGCCTGCAGGGGGAGGAGACAAAAGTCATTAGTCTGGACAATATAATGATTGAAAAGGCTAACCCTATGGAGCCACCAGGAGGGACAATTGCAACGAGCCGGTCAAACGCACTCCAGCTCTTCGTGTACATATCGCGAACCAGTGTTCGCGGAAGATCAGCATTCCTGCTAGATAGCATAGCAATATATTTTCGTTTTTCTCCCGAGTCCTGCGCTGGATGTGGGAATAAATTATACAGTCGTGTCGGGATGTAATGTTGCGCTGGCGTCATTAGCATATCCATGGGTCCAAAAGATAGAACCGCGTCGTTAGAAGATGGTAATAGGGAGAGATAAGTTGATAGAGAATCCAGGGTAAATGGTGCCACGATTGTATCTTTCGGAGCGATCAGTAGACCGTTCATAGCTGCCTCTCCACCCGCCACATACCTGGCTCAAATCCATAGCGATCCACAAGGTATCTTGATACATTTCCAACACGCTTCGAACCTCCCGAAACGTCGACATCCCCAAGCCACCCGCGTACTCTCCTCCCCTCTTCCCGACTTCCACCAACTATATCCAGGATGCTCTCATCCCAATAACCCGAAGGGTTTGGCTGTCCAGCATTTACAGAATTCGGATTCGCACCATGAACCCACATCCCGGTCACAGCAGCCTCCGATTCGCCCATGCTCATCCATTTTCCGGCGATCAAGCTGCTCAGGAAAGCACTTGCGAGTTGTACACGACCTGTACGAGCCCACACATCCTGCGGCCAGCTTTCACGAACACGCAGAAGCTGGGCTGCTACTAAGGATGCGGTAGCGCATGTTCCGACTCGGCTAACCATATGATCGGCCCCACCCAGGAGGGCTTCTATGGCCAGCGCGTGAGTGTGAGATGATGTGTCTTGAGCGGTGGGTGTGTTTGGTAGCGAAAATGATTGCGCAGGAAAGTGCTTGTGTAAAGGAACATGAGGATCTAACGATGAAAGCGATGGTACTGAAGTCGATTTCCACCAGACTAGGGCATGCTGTAGGAGATATAAGTACGTATGTCGGCCGCTCGGAATCAAGTTTTTAAAAACCTGCCTGAGCAGCTCCTCCGATGGATTTTATTCTCCCAACATCCTGATTCCGCGAGATTTTTTCAAGTAAAATATCTAGAAGACATCACGTGAGTAAAGTGATCGAAAAAAAAAGTTTTGGTTCCGTCTCCTGTGCGCGCGAACATAGGTTATTTCGAAATTCAAACACCCACCAAGAGCTTTAATCCACATCTCCACTGGTGTCGTGTAAGCATCGCCGGGTTTAGTAAAGATGCCACCTTGTGTCCTACAGCAGATAACATGATAAACATTAGTCAGGAGGCAAGGCAAAATAATGATAATACAGAGACGCGGATACGCACTGGTATTCTGGCAGTTCTGTATCAAAATCAACACACTCTACACCAACAAGGTCAAGGCTCTCATCGACGACAGTCGCCCGTATTTGATCGGTCGCCAGCTCAAGGCCAAGGAAGAGGGCTTGTCCAGTTTTATGCACGTTAGGCATTCTAGTTAGTAGCAGTATTAGAATAAGAAGCTTGGTATCGTCGACGAGGTATTTTGCGTATGACAAAGTTTCGGGACACGAGAACGGGTATGCGGTGCGGCGAAGGAAAAAAAAAATAGCTCCAAATTACGAGAGCGAGTTTAGGAATAGGAAACTGGATTGGCAAGGATGATGGAGAAGTTGGCCAGGACTTGATAAGTGATCGTGAAGAAGGAAGTGCCAACGCACATTCACAGAGAAAAAAAGATGGACACCTTGCCCCGTCGAATTCTAATTTCTCAGGCCCTCTTCGCGTCGCATGTCATCATCACATTCAATTATGTCAGCTGCCTTTACTCGTGGTTTCCCACGGTGGGGATCCGAACTTTCGGATCCTCCCAGCGAACCTTGCTTGCGCCGTTTAATCTCACTCACGATGAAGCAGCTGGCATACACCCGGTGAACAAGGAAATAGAGTAACAGCTTATGACATCCAATGTCATTGCTGTCAGGCAAGGCGATGGGAAGCATGATGATGGACAACCAGGTTTTATAAGTAAACAGGTTTTTCTGAGCAGATTACTTTGTCAGATCATGTGATGAATTGCATAGAACAGAGAATATCCTTTATAACTTGGTCAACAAATAGGTATACTGCTCAGGTTCTTGGATTTATGGCATGCTCCACCAACGTTGTCCAGATGCCTAATCAAAGGGCTCAAGCCAAGACCATCTGATCTCTTGGTGCTAACTTTGTATTGAATGCACCAAATACATATAACCAGTTTAGACCATCCCAAATGCTAATCACAAGCTTCAATGTGATCTAAAGAAATAACAGCAGCAAAAGGGGGTGAGATTTGATGAAAGCAAATGAGCAAGGTACATAGAAAAAATGCTATGGTATTTATACTATTTTAAGGGAAGGGGCCACTGGCCATGTATGTTAAGGTATAGATTTCCAGAAGTCCGG
>CEMU01568253.1:7000-17064 GCA_900068965.1 Calocybe gambosa
TATTGGGCGTGTAATCAAGCAGATAAATGATAGGTATAGGGGAAAGTTCAGCAAAGTTCAACTTGGTTGATATAATTTATTTGGTAATATTGATGGCTATATCGTGAGAATATACTTCCATAAACATTCACTGCTTAGTTCCGCAACTCTTTTCCGTTTCTTCATCCTCTTTCCGCAGCCGCGCCATCGTCGCGTTTATTATACGCTGTCGTCGCTCTTCTTGCGACTCGTCGGAAGTTTTCGTGGATTCACTGAGATCTACACTTCCTAGTACATGTGTACATGCCTCCGCTTCTAATTCTGAAGATGGCTGGTATACCTCTCCGTCTCCAGATAAAGTATATGTTCCCTGTTGAGCAGCGCGTTCAAACGCTGCGACTTCGCGGTTGAGTTTCGAGTTGAGTTCTTTAAACTTTTTAAATTAGTTAGATGGCGAATCGATATTTCCGGCATTAAATTTACGTACTTTATCGTCGTGCTCTCTCCAAACGTTATGACTAAGCTCATGGCATAGCACACGCCGAATATCATTATAAAGTCTGAACCCATCGTATGTGTCTGTTCTCAACCTCAGCTTGATTGCCTCTCCGCCATTGACATTTAAACCCAGTAATTTTGGGTGTTCGTGAGGTGCGAGTTCTGTGAGCGTCCCTACAGAGAATTGATGCTCCTGCATGATATGTTGGATCCCCGGATCTTCTGAAAGCCTATTGAGCAGTGCCAGGGCAATATCCGGGTTCGGAAGGTGAGCAAGGGGTGCAAGTTGATGAAAGCGGTAACTTAGAGAACCAGTCTTCGGGGAACCAGTTGATCGAAGCTTGAGTATGTGGATGTGGATCAGTTATCTGGCATCATCATGAGCCTATTCACCCACCTTTACTGGTGCTTTCAATGCACGTTCCCTCAATATGCGTTCCGTTTTCCGCATTTGGCTTTCTGCCGAATGCAGCGACGTCAGCTCCTGCGATGTGGACCCCAGCATTTGAATCTTGGAGTCATTCTTTAGTCCAGCTTGGCCAAGGGTGCGTTCTTGAGGGTCAGACCCCAAGATGTTCTTTCCCTTGCAAAGAAGCTTTTGGAGTGGCGGGGGAACGCCTGTCAGTTCTTGTAACTGTGCTTGAAGTTTCGAGAGAGAAGCATCGGGGAGGAGGGAAAGAGAGTACTGTGCACCTCGAAAGGTGATTGTAAGATTAACATTCAAAGTAGACATGCGAGACTGTAGGATAGCAATGTTCTGGGAAGCTGTTCAAAGCAGTTTAGTCATATGATATACGCAATTCGTAGAACAGCTCACATAGCGAGATCATGTGCAACAGGCATCTTGACTAAGTTTGCAATCAATCTGATTCAATCAACATTATATAAACTTGACCGACAAGCCATACCAGCTCTTCACGGACAGACCAAGCCGATCGACATGAAGGCGACACTTGGCATTGTGCAAGTGATTTGGCATCAATTCTCGAATTGCATACAAAGAGCAAAATGCGGGCAGTCCATGGTGATAAACGTCAGACCTGAAAAATCAAGTAAGGTTCGACAATGAAATTTTAAAAAAACAAGAACAAGAAACACCTCGAAGCTATAAAATATTTTGAAGTCCTGGACAAAGCCAAAACTGGACACGTCAAAATCAAATCTGAGCAATAATGCTTGCTGAGCCATAAATCACTCAGCAGACTATCGGAATTGGAAAAGAAAGACTGTACACGCGCACAAGCAGGATTTTCACGTTAACCCGACTCGAGAGAACGATACAAAAGGAGGTAGTGGATGTTACACGCGATCGATACGGCATATGGCGACGGAGGCTTTGACCATAGGGCGTATCTGTAGGCAAAGCATTTGTCCGCTGAGGCGCCGCAAACAGAAGATGGATCGTAGATACACGAAATGGAGATTCTGTCAGTAGGACATGGTAGGGAATGCGGCGGTTGTCTTGTCTTTGAACGAGGCGATCGAAACACCAAGTCACGCATTTAAGTGACACGAACCAAAGTCACCTCAAGACCTATCTCTCAGAGACGACCTGGCGTGGATCTTTGGATTACTTTCGCATTTTCACGGTACAGCTCCTTAACAGAGTTTTCTGTCGTAGGAAAATAGCTGTCATGGAGACGATCCTTAGGGCTCAGCTACAGTGAGGCTTCTGTCCTCCAGCGTGATGGTTAGACCCTTGCAGGCCTTGCCCACAATTGGTATTATCTACAATATGGCGCACAAGAAAATATCTCGAACTGTTCGGATAGGTTTGATCCAATTACAGTATCCGCTTAGAAAAAGCTACAAAGCAACCGTCAAAGAGACATTAGTGCTTTGGAGCCATAGGTTGGTGCTGGATAAAAAGAATTGATTACTGTAAGTAATCGATTTCGTTCAACCGAGTCGACCTGTTTAGTCGCTAGCTAAACATGGCCTATATTTTTTTGGTAATGTTACTAATTTAGACGTTTGGTTTGGGTATGCTGTTGTATATGTTGCCAAGAAAGTAGCGAAGAGGGTTCTGAGCGTCACAACAGAAAAGCTAGGTTTCACTAATGCAGGTGGCTGTAGTTTATAGCTGATTTAAATAACTATTGAACGGTCCCGGGCGGCAAGCAAGGACCCAAGAACATATAAATGATTCCGTGAAGGCTATTCATTCCGAGTCCGTGAAAATAAAAGACGACCGCGAGTGACGCTTTGTCCAAGCTGATGGTGACGCAGGAGACGATAAAAGGCAAAGAGCGATTTCTCCCGCCCCGATTTCTTGTGACGGGCGAGTACGACGTCCAGTCAGCATGTTGTGAGTACTATCAGACAGACTCGAGTTGCTACTCGGGCCTGCCGACATATACTTATCCTCGTCCACGATATCTCGAGAGTCTGATAGCATCGATTCCCGTACGTTGTTTCTGGCCCTGGACTGTATCGTCAAAAACAAAATGTTGAAGCGAAACGGGTATATCCTACGCGGCAAGCCCTTCGAGAGACGCAGTCACCTTTTGACATTCTTTCAATTGGCGTTCAACTACTCCGAGCCGTTCACGGGCTCTCTTCTCCCCTTCAGCGTGGGCATGCGCTGCGGACATGTGCTGTTCGCACTGTTGCAAGAGCATTTCTTGGTCTTTCTCCAGCTTTTTCAATTTCTCCTCAGTTGTAGCAAGCTTTTTCTTGAGGGCAGCATGACCAGAGGAATCGAAATATATCCGTCGCACACTCGGAGCGATATAAGGATGGTACCTCTTAGGTAAGTAAGTCAGCTGTTATGAGCGTATTAAACGAGTGAATTTATGTCAGGAAAGCATATATAACGCACATCAGGTGTCACTGTAGCGTATGTTTTAGCTTTACAACAGACCAGGCCATTATTGAACGTGTAACTTACCTGTTCTAAACTCTTTTCGGCACGTAGGGCACGTAGCTTTGAGTTCGTCATTGAGGGTGTTGACGTGATCAGAAAGGCATTTGGTACAAAATATATGGCCTATTGTATTGGATGAATAATCGTTTCATAATGAACAAAATCAGATCGGAGCCTCACCACAGGGTATACTAGCCGGCTCTTTGAACTTTTCTAGACAAATAGAGCAACCTGGGCTCATGAGGTAGAGGGAGATCGACGCGACCTTTGACGCGTGCACGTGGATTGCGCCCAATATTGCAACAATGCAAAAGGTCAAGCACAGGCAAATAAACCCTTTCTCAAGTGGAGAACAGCGGCGACGGCGACGACGACGACAGCTTTTTCTCTCATTAATCACTACTAATCACGCTAACCAACCAAAAAATTAATTTATTAGGCGCTGCGGGATTTCTTCAAGTGGATGCCTTCAACTCCTAATCCTAATCCGTATCTTACTGCCAACGAAAGTGACCTCTCCCCCATAAAATCTCTCAACAGAGAACGCTCTCACTCTCGCAACTCTTCACATAACTCTCTTCGCTCTGTACGCGCCCCTAGTCCCTCCTTCTCTCTCGACGATCCTGGTGAGTTTGATTCCCCTAAGAAGCCTTCATCCTCACGCGGTGATTGACCCGCGTTGCCTTAGTTGCGGTTCGGAATCAAGTTTCTACACTAAAACACATCATCAGACACCAGCAGGCCCAACTACACTCTCTTGAAAACGTTCTACTCAGTGGTCCGAGGGGGCTTCAGGATTCTAGCTACGATATGACATCACCCGCATCACCCCCATCCGCGTACACACCTATAGCGTCGTCGACGTCAACAAAAATGAAACGGAGGTCGAGTCATGATATACTTTCAGAGATTGCAGGTCCAGATTCAAGTCTACCTCTACCAAGACGCGATGGACTGGAAGAAAATGGTATCCAGGAGGGTGTCCCCATGAATTTTGGTGTTAGTTCTGCGAACCCATCACTATACAAGCGCACACCAAGTCCCACGCGAACTCTCAGCCGTACGCTTCTTTTTACCTCATCCTAACTCAAGATAAAAAAAATTAAGCTTACATGTCCCATTTTAGGCATCCCAATTGCTTCTGTAGGTTAGTCGCTCATCTTGCCGCTCTCCAACCACCATCTCCCATGATACAAACTATGATACTTACAGGAAATGCACGCGCACTAGCTGACGAGGGTCAAACCCCAACTCTGCGGCCATCTGGTAGCGCAAACAACATGCTCTCACCCATTGATGCCGACGTTTCTCAGGCCTCAATCTCACAACCACCTTCGCCAAATCGCCGAATGTCAGTCACTCCAGGGGGAACAACAAAGGTTCTGGCAGACTTGCAGACTGGGGTGATGAATGCACGCAATGCGTTGGAGAATACGAAGGCACAACTAAGAGTGTCACAGCGAAGTGTTGCGCAGCTGACACGGCAAACTGAGGACCTAAAAGAGGGTAGAGAGAGGTTAAGGTTAGAGAATGAGGGTTTGAATAATGTGGTCGCAAGAAAGGAACGGTTACTGCAAGAGGTATTTTTAAATATTCATGCGGCAACTCCTAGCTTGTTCAACGTATAAAGGTCTTAGAACGGGCTCGAAAGGCAGAGACGGAAGTTGTGGCTCTCAAAGGTCAGCTCAAGACCGAAACCACAACTGCCAAAAAATCTATGCAGGAGATGAAGATAGCACTCTCAGAATCAACCGCGCTATCTCAAAAGTCAGAACGAGAGTATATTACACTACGTGATAGCATCAAAAGTCTTGCGGAGTCGTGGAAGGCGGATACCGAGCGGTTGCGAGAAGAGATGTCACGGAGGGAGGAGAAAATCAGGGCTGAGGCGGAGTCGGTGGGAAAGAAGTACAGGGCACTTTTAGAAGAACGTCAGTCGGGAGACGAGAAGCAACTGGAATTGAAGAAGTTGAGAGAGCTGGATAGACAGGCTGCGAGTGATTTGGAGAAGGGCTGGCAGGATGAGATTATGCAACTTAGAACAGAAGTTGAGAGAAGTTCAAAGGAAGGCGAGGCAGCAGCTGGGACTGCAAAGTGAGTCATGGCTATTACTTGATGTGCATCTCCTAAAAATGTTGCAGGGCGCTGTCTGACGAACTTGCACGACTACGGAGACTCATGAGGGCGGCCGGAAGAGACGCTGCTCCCATGATAGAAGCCGCACCATCGTAACTGATGATTTTTATATTTTGTTGACTTATTACTGGATTCTATCTGCTGCATTTAGTTCGCACATAATTCACAAGTTATCTACAACCATTCATCTATATACCAGCCATCCACCACTCGTTATATTTCAGGTTGCTATATATCATGTTTTCGGACCGACCAATTTTTTTATTTTTTTAAAAATTACGCGTTTTGCAATTGCATATGATTATGCATTGAGGAGACTTGACCGTGATTATTGAAATGCCCGTTCGAGAGTCGCGGACCTTCATATATTGCCGAGCCAGTCTATTGTGTCTCAGTATACATCTCTCCTTTCACTCGCCATGTCCGACTCAGCCGTCATCTCTACACCAATCACTGAATGGTTTAAAATCAAGCACCCCATTCTGCTCGCAGGGTTAGTATACGACGTTCCTCAAAATTCACATGTATTGAGTAATGTACAGGATGAATGTTGCAGCGGGTCCCGAACTAGCCGCAGCTGTTACCAACGCTGGCGGTTTGGGTGTCATTGGAGGACACGGTTACACTCCAAAGATTCTTCGTCAGCAGGTACCAGTCATGTAGCAATCGCAATGTCGCTCAAAAGTTTGACATTTTCGGTTTGCAGATTTTGGCTCTCAAGGACAGCCTCAACGACAAGAATGCCCCGTTTGGCGTCGATCTCTTGATTCCCCAGGTTGGAGGTGGTGCACGAGCGACCAATGTGCGTCCGCTCATATATGCCAATTCTTTGTTACTAAGCTTGACCTATCCTTTTCTTTAGTACGATTACAATCGGGGCCAGCTGAACGAGCTTATCGATGTCATGATCGAAGAGAAAATAACACTCTTCGTCTGTGCTGTTGGCGTTCCTCCACAGACCACAGTAGAGCGCCTGCACAAAGCCGGGATCCCCGTCATGAACATGGTCGGACACTCCAAACACGTCAAAAAAGCACTCGATGCTGGTGTAGACCTTATTTGTGCACAGGCTGGGGAAGGGGGCGGACACACCGGTAATACCCCAGCGAGTATCTTGATTCCGGCCTGCGTGGATGCTGTGAGAGGACGCAAATCGCCTCTCACTGGGAAGCCAGTATATGTCATTGGCGCAGGTGCTGTGTATGATGGTAGGGGGCTAGCAGCCAATCTCATGTGGGGTGCACAAGCTGTTTGTAAGTCGCCGTTTATACTCCAGTCCCCCTCACCCAATGCATTCTGCTTTTATTCATTACATAGGGGTCGGCACACGGTTCGTTGCTTCTGTTGAAGCTGCTGCTCCAAAGCGTCATAAGGAAGCGCTTCTATCCGCTGGATTTGACGATGCTATTACAACGGTTATATACACTGGCAGGCCCCTACGCGTGCGTAAGTCGCCTTACGTTATGGACTGGTATGTGTCGCGGTCGTTTACTGGCTAGAAGATACACTAACTGCCGTATAGGGAACTCAACAGACAAGCAGAAATCAAGGAGCTAACATCAAAGGGGATCCTTCCTCATGAACACGAGGTTGAGAAACACCCTGAAAAGTCCATAGAGGGAAGGTTAGTAATTGCAAGCTCTTTTGCTGCATCCCACTCATTTTTACAGACCTTGGCTTATGGGATCTGTTTCTGCTCTGATAAATGACATCCTGCCGGCTAACGTCATCATTGAGGACATGGTGTCAGATGCTGCTGCCAGGATGTCATATGGACACTCGCTGATCCAGAAACAGGGAAGAGCAAAGCTTTAGACTACTTATCTGAGTGTATTTATATGACGGAATGCTATAATCTGTTAAACAGTCCTCACTGGACTATCATTTCTCATTCTTAGTTGGAATTGCATGCTTGACACAATCTACTTCAAGCCAACAGGCCAGCGTTTGGCGATTGTCCAGATTGTTGTATAAAAACGAATTGATCGTCAAGGTTCGCCACGAGTGTGAAGGAGATATGCTATAAAGTCATAGGTACATAGCACTCTGTTTATTTCTGTGCGAGGAAGAACATTGAGGATTTCATGCGACAACCCTAGGCTTGGAAGACTCACTAAAATGATGCCGTCGAAGCGCTGCTTGAACCATGCCATTGTATCGTCCTTTTGGATACGGTGAGGGAAGCCGATGCGGGTCCTCCTTTGCCTCCGTTTTGCTACCCTCCCGCCTCGGCGACCCATGACGACATAGAAATCCATACCAAAGATACCAATGGCAGGATCATATCTTGCACCCAAATCGATGTGTTCTTGTATCCCAAATCCGAAGTTCCCAGTCTCAGAAAAATTCTTCCGTCTCAGCTCGTACTCCTTAACTTTCAACCCGCGCTCCAAGATCTCCTCGGCTTTGGGGCCACGAATCGTGACATGCACAGCGATTTTTTCATTACGACGGATACCGAACGTACGGACAGTGTAGCGAGCTTTTGATGTCACGGGTGTTTGACCAGTTAGTTGCTCCAATACTTTGGAAGCGCGAGTCAAACGATCGCCAGACTCGCCCACAGAGATGTCTAAAGTGAACGATTCAGTGCCGAACGAAGAAAACGACGAAACGCGCACTGATGACGAGTTTCTCAATGCGGGGCTCCCGCATGGTGTTGGTAGGTGCTTTCTGTTCAGCCTAGTGATACATAGTTTATGGGAATTCAGCATACGTTAACGAAAGATCGCAAATTTGGCTAACCATTGCGAAAGTTAGGGAACTTTTAGTGAATTATCGAAATTTAGGTGAATTCTGTTAGCTTGACTTGCAGTGGCTGAAACCTTATTTTTAAAAGCTACATATTTGCCGCAATTTGCCGATGCAGAAAACTCCGCTTAATTAATTAGCAAACCAAATTGATGTAGGCTCCCCGTCATCGTAAGATTTTCAAGGTCACCAGCGGCTGGCTGGCATGGTGCGGTTTCTTACCCCATCAAGGTGGGGGCGCGCTTATTTTGTAACGTCGGCCACAAACTTTGACCGATGCGGTCTCACGTCTTCCACTAATTATCATCATTGCGACGCCCATGACATAAACGACCACTAGAATCGGAATCCGTTGGGCTCGAGGGTTAGCAGGGAAAAGTTCATCCTTCCCAACGAGGATTCCGGTTTGTCGCCAGCGTGTTCACAGGTCCGATATCGCTTTGGTACACCATTACCTTTCTCGGATGTCATACACGGTCCTTCACTGCCTCCGACTATTTTTTTTGGGCAAGTCGATCATATTCGATGACGGACCTCCATTTGCACTTGTATGGTTGATGATTCTACCCAGACGTCTGCGGGACCAGCTCAACTCACAAACGATTCTTACGCTAGCAGACATGGTGACAAACGGCCCGACACGGAAGCAGTTTTCATGCACCGTTTGCTTGGTACTACACTAGTGTTCATAGGTAACAAAAATGCGAGATATAAACATCTCTCATCATACTTCCCTCCCGACCCCACCATCTCTGATTCCCTAGCCGACCCACGAACCGCGCAATGCTTTCATGTGGCATATGTATAGATGACCTGAAATCCCCCGTTGCTTTGCCCTGTGGTAAGCTCGATGCCGCTTAACGATACCAAGCAATGTCAATTCAGAGATATATTTTGGAGGCCATTTGTTTTGTAAAGAATGTATCCAGCGAGCCGTCGATGTCGTCGTACCACTATCAGTTCTTCATTATTGCCCCTTATGTCGCTCGCCGTATGCTATTGGTTCGTCCAAGGACGATTTATTTATTTTCCTGCTCAGAGAGCAGTCTAATTAGCTGTACTTTATTTCTCTCTAGATCATGTCGACATGACACTGGTACCACCACGATTGCAGCCTCATGTACTCCCGAGCGTCAGAAAAATCTATCCGGACTCCCACATGCCCCGCGTTTCATCATCAACGAAGGACTTGGCTGTTGAGAATAGTCGACTACGCGCCGAAGTTTCTGCGTTGCAAACCCTCTGTGCAAAGTGGCGCAGGCGCGCAGAACTACACGGAGAGGCTCTGTTAGGCACTCTCAAATATGCACGTATGACCAAGGAAGAAGTTGAGAGGATGCAGCAAGAGCGCGACGAAGCTCATAGAAATAATGATGTTCTTCGGGAGATGTTACTCGCCAGCGAGTTTAGTACCACTCGACCGCTTCTGTTTACAGGTTGCTAATTTTTGGCTAATTGCCAGGCTTCCTCAGGGCCAGTTGTCTCCCCTTACTACGATGCCCATCATGGTACCTCCGTACGCAGAGGATGAGAAATTGAACATTCCAAGTCCGAAGTCACCTCGCACCTAATCATCATGATACACAAGACCCAAGAAAATAGTCTCATCGATTCTTTTGACGGTTCAGTTCACCTTAGATATTCGTTTCATCTTTTTAGAACAAACCTAGCAGCAAAATATACAGTAGTGATAAATAGCAGGCCGTACTCTAATATCGTACGTGTTTGCATTCGTGTGCGCTTGTGGACCTATCCGTTCTTGTTCATTTTTCGGCGGTTGAACGCCCTACATGACCTCTGGCTTGCATGGCTTTCGTCTGACGTAAGAAATTGA
>CEMU01568254.1:0-33148 GCA_900068965.1 Calocybe gambosa
TTGAATTTTTTTTTTTTTTTTTTTCAAACCAGCCGACGGAGGTATAGACTTCGCCCTCGCTCCCCTCTCGCCACCGATCCTTCCGCCCCCGGGGTGTCTATCCTCAGACCTCTTAAAGGTCTTGATACCAATTTGTACGAAAATCTGGAGTCCACGTTTAAACAAGAATACCCAAATTTCGAAGTTATTTTTTCGGTTGCAGAGGGGAATGACCAAGCTCTTCCGATAGTAAGGGACCTGATATCGAAGTATCCCAATGTGAATGCAACGATCATTATTGGTAGGAACTATTCTCGTGTGTCTGATAAAACAAATTGAGTGTGTCATCTAGGGGAAGAGGACGTCGGCGTTAATCCTAAAGTCAACAATCTCATCCGACCTTACCGTCAAGCTACCAACGACATACTTTGGGTTCTAGATTCGAACATCATGGCTCATTCCGGGACCCTTGCGCGCTCTGTAGATATTCTTGAAGCTCCACAGCCACCTGGGACGACACTGTCTCGCCGGATTGCTGTTGTCCATCATGTGCCATTCGCCTTCGCCGATGAGGCTCGAATAGGTTCAAGAATCGAAGAAGCATTCTTGAATACAAATCATGCCAAAATGTATATTGCAATTAACACGCTTGGGATTGACTCTTGCGTGGTTGGTAAATCCAACCTGTATCGTCGGTCCGACCTTGAACGAGTTAACGGGTCATTGAAGCCTGCAACGTCGTCTCAAACGTTATCCAACGACCGTCCAATTGAGCATGGTCTTCCGGCTTTTGGACGATTCCTGGCGGAAGACAATATGATCGCCAGCGCTCTTTGGCACGAATTAGAGCTGCGACATGACCTATCCTGTGACATCGTTCGCAACGCCGTAGGAAACATGACGCTGAAGGATTACGTTTTGCGGAGAGTACGTTGGATTCGCGTACGGAAACAGATGGTCCTCGCTGCAACCATCCTGGAGCCTTTCACGGAGGCCGTCATGCTCGCTGTGATCGCGAGTCTTTCCATCAATTACCTCCTTGCTATACCTCTATGGGCGACACTTGTGTTACATTTCATCTTTTGGATATGTGTGGATTTGGACGTTTACGCTTCTCTTGCCGGGCACCCTCCTCCCACGAGATGGCAATTATTGGTGGCATGGGCTGCGCGAGAGATTCTCGCATTCCCTATATTTGTGCTTGCAATCTTTGGGAACGAAGTGATCTGGAGGGGAACGCGCTATCAGATGCTCAGAAATGGCGAGGTCAGACGGGTACCGTTTAAACACATTGGTTGGTTCCAATATTTCATCAAACGGGCTACTTTTTCGGAGAATTACGAGCCTATCCAGGCGGCTGATTAGTCGATACGATGTTATATATTAGGGTCAAAGGCTGCGGTGGTATAGCGATATCGATTAAGTAGCTTTCAAGCATACGTAAAGTGGTAGTGTAATTAGGTTAGAGGGTTCGTAAGGTTACTATACTGAGGTACTAGGGTTCAAATGTTAACTGTCCAGTATTAAACGAGGGGTTAATTATCATGGCAATGGATAATTTTGAAGTGATAGATCCTCAAGATGCCTTCAAAAAGGCTATCCGACCATTCCTGACAGAGGTTCAGGACTGGGGGACGTAAACGTAGTTTTTCTCCGATATCTGACTGAATCGCCACCACTTCGCCAGTTTTTTGCTTTTGGCGCTCATTGGAAAACCAATTTTTCACTTGCTTGAGCGATCTTGAAAACTGTCAAGTAATCGCCTGTGTGTGGATAAGGGTGAAACGCACCTATGGATAACCAATGCGATCAACACCATCCACGGTTCACTGGGGTACATTGTGATTTCGTTATAAACCATACGCAAGACAGCATATTGCTGGTTGTTCACAGGGGAGTTGTCCAATGTACTGATTTTGAGAGCGCGAGTCATGTGCTCCTTGCGCTTGGTTTTAATTTCAGCTCGTGCTTTTTGAAGAGCTCGTGAAGACTTGCGCGCCTGTCGAATGGGTTTCGTAGATGACTTTGAATCGCTCGAGGAATCGGAAAGACGTCTGTTATTTAATGCACCGGAGGAGTTGAAAGGCCCTGGTGGTGTGCATGGAGAAGCTGGCTGACTACAGCCGATGTGGAGGTCCGTATTGGCGTGGAGATTTGGCGGTGTGTAAGACGGTGAAAGAGTGTCTATAAGCTTCGGAGACTTTTGGTCTATAAAAAATTCCACGCTACTAAGTTGAGGAGACGCTGTGTCTTCTGAATTAAGGGCGACTTGGGCTAGGAAGTGGAGCGGGTTGATGATGATGTTGGCATTGTCGTTCATAAGATGGCTGGACATTATGAGGGATGGAATGAGTGGCTTTTGGGGATACGTGTAAGGAACGTTAAAAAGGGCGACTAGCGCTATCGTGGACTGGAGGATAGGAGAGTTGAATGTAAAGGGAGCCCTTAGGCGGACCACCAGTATGATTTATACACTGACCAGCTTGTGGAACAAGGCATGCCCAATTGTGAGCTCGGCATGTTCCGGTATTGTTTTTAACATGCCGTTAAGCCTATTCTGTTGCCTTGGATTCAAGGCTGGCATCGCCTTTTGCGCCAAAAAACTGCACATAATTGACTTCGTCGGTTGTTTATTCTGAATCCAGTTGTTACGACAGCTATCCAGCCGTATAGATAATTATTTAACTAACATAGTTGAGTATTGGATACAGTCACGTGCGTATCCAGCAACAACCTTACGAACCTATCATAGATTACGACAAGTAATGGCGGATGAGCGACAGAAAATTATCGACTCTGTTTTCTCGAGAAGAAATGCTACCGGAAACCTCGAAGAAACGTACATCTCGCATATCAAGATCTCAGAGGAAGCTGAGGGTGGAAGGAAACCTCGTTACATACTTCTCTCGCGTATGTACTGCAGCCTATCTATCTTGTGACGACTTCAATCTCCTTTATAGAGGCCACCAATGGCAGCGGATTTATACACAAGTCCAAGTTAAACACGAACGGTACTTTCTCCGTAGGCAAAACTTGGCGACTACCTGAGCTTCGCGCTGTGCAGGTTTTAAATGTATGCCCATAACTCTGACAGGCTTTTATTGCTAGATCATTATTTCTCTACAGCCTTTGTCCTTTAACATTACGTTGTCTCGAACGTACAAGTGGCAGACTGAGGACCAGAACAATCAGGTCGAGTTCCTGGAAGCTCTGATATACCTATTTTATATCGTCTCTCCGGGGGCTTCCTTGCAGTTGGACGGCATATCGGAACCGCAAAAAGTGACAGGTACAGTTATTTTGAAACACCTTTGGAATTACCTTTGGAAAATGGGAACCATGTAGATCTTCGTACGTCGAAACAATCATCCAACGACCTTCGCCCTCGCACTCCGTCGCATGTGGACCAGGACGATGGCATATTCCCATTACCATCGCCGAAATCTCATCTCAGAGTAGGGTCGTCTTCACGGGCTGCTTCTCCCAGTAATCCCTCGCGCTCTCATGGCATGCCAGGAAGTAGCTATATAGATTCCTTGACTAACCGCCCGCCGTCAGTAAATGTCCAGTCTCAGCAACAACTCCCAGTTGTGCCACGTTCTAAATCCTCGCGACTAGCGAATACCGACACAGCTCAGCCTTTTGTACCTGCTCTGAATTTACAGGTAGCAGCGTCCCAGAGGCCTTCTGAGAAAACCCCAATCACTCCTGACAGATCGGATTTGCCCTCTTCGTACCCAATTTCACCACATCATATGAGAGCTCCGTCTCCCAGGGCCGAGAGGATGCGCAAACAATCGCCTCGATACAATATCCCGACAACAGCCGACGCTCCTCCCCCACGGAGGGATCAGAACACGCGGATATCCTTCTATGATCAAGCAAACCAAACGGCATTGGATCGGCTACTTTCTAGTGGCGCGGGAATTGACACAAATCTTGAAGGCGAGGACGAGAACCCCCTTGCGACGATGGCCAACGTTGAGGAGATGATTGAGGGTTATGAGTGGGCCAGTGACGATGTCATATCAAGGAGGTCGTCTAGAGGTGCAGCTGACTTGATTGAAGCTCGACTATTAGATGAGCTCATGGCCCTTGAGAAGGTGTGGTCTCATCTCTTCTTGTATGTCTCTTCTCATGAGTCCATGCAGGCCAATATACACTCCTTTCTAGAATCTGACGATCGAGTAAACGTTGTGATTAAGTATCTCGATGAAGCAATCTCGGAGCTGGATAACATGGACAGTCTTGTTTCTTCATATAAGATACATCTTAATGTAGGTGTTCAACACGAATGCCTTTCTCTTAAGCTCATAAATGAGTGGATATAGACCGTCAGCGATGATATAGTGTACATTCAATCACAAAACCGTGGCCTCCAAGTTCAAACACAAAACCAGCGCGCACTATTGAGTGAGCTGGAGAATTTGTTGGTTTGTGTCTTACCAGTTGATTTTTTTTTCACCGCCAACCTGTCCATAGCAAACCGTGAACGTTGACCAGAATTCTTTAATCACATTGACGCAAGAGTCATTGGAGAAGCCACAGAGTGTGCAACGATTGGAAGAAGCTGCTGCCCAGCTTTACAAGGCGTTGCAAGCAGGGCGTGACACTGGTGAGCATACCTTTTGTCTGGTCGTACAATATTGCTTAAACGACTGTTAGAAATGGCTGCAACCATGGAGCGGTTACAGGAGTATCGAACGTATAACACACAATTTTGCAAACGGATGCATGACTTCCTGTCTATCATGTTTACCGCGCAGGCGAGTCAACTTCTTTTTCATTAGGCCAATTAATAGCTAACTAGTCAACTATCAGTCGACATTACTACTAGGTGACAATACTGGTATCAAAGTGGTAGCGGGGCGTGATAAGCCGTCTTTGGTGCCGCACGACGAATTAGAGTCCTATCTTGGACGATATTCCGGGCTCATCCTATACCTGAAAGAGATGGATGAAACTATGTATGCTAAGCTTTGCGCTGTGGGTCCATAGAATCCTGTTAGGCATGCTCATTGATGCTCGGTTTTCAGGCCTACTTCTCAGCCACCAGCAGTCTCCACAGCATGCAGATAAGAGGCATGTTATCTACATACGCCAATTTTATCAAAAAGGCACCAGAAGACTCTTCAGACCGTGGTGCGTTTACTACAGCAATTGTACTTATACATATAGTCACCAATCCATCAAGGGTTCAACTCGACACCCATTACCGGAGTTTCTAGAGGTACGGCTGGCATGCGCCGTGCGGGGACAATCATACGATCTCCTATTGAAGGGCGAATGAAGGACAAGGAAAAGGCATCAGATGGGGAAATGCGAGTGTCAGACGTAAGTTGAAACAAGCACTGTAACATAGTGGCCAGAGTTTGAGCGGTTCCTACAGGTTTTCCGGCTTGTGCTAGAGCAATTGGCTCCCGCAGTGCACCGCGAGAATGAATTCATCACCGACTTCCTCCAAATCAACGAGGCTGGCCTGACTTTTGCGGATTATATGGGTCTTGATAATTACTTCAAAAGGCAGGCCGCAAGGGCCGCTGGTTTAAGCCAAGCTACACTCAAATTAGTTCGCGGCGCGATGGATCTGATCTTTGGCTTTCTGCCTGCTGAGCTCAAAAATTGGCTCGATATCGCTCTTTCCAAGGACGCTTTGTACGTAATACTAGGTTGCATTTGCCTGGCTGACAATATCTACAGAGAGATGATTGGGGTCATCGCATGTCTTGAGCGTTCCATTTTCGAAGCCGAAAACAAGGGAAACCAGTTTCTTCTCACGATATTAGAAAAACAGCATTTGCGCCTTCAAGGCGTTTTCGAGCGCTATATAGTATGTGGTGCTTCTATTTATAAGACCTTTAGCCTCATGATCCACTAGAAAGAGCAAATCACCGAAATTGAACAGACGAAGTTGAGCAGTAAGAAACGGCAAGGGGTTGTCCACTTCGTGAAATATTTCCCGACTTACGTCGGGCGTGTGGAGAACCAACTCATAGGAGCCGATGATCTTGAGATACGTACAACAGTTGATGCAACTTACGAGAAGATAGTACAAACCATATTTGACTCCCTCAAACAAATGGCAAAGCTGGATGGAGAGGGCGAAGACAAAGGTCAATTAAATTACCATGTTATATTAATTGGTACGAGACCGTTTTCAACTACCCGCTGGGCAAGGTTTACCAAATTTGTAGAGAATATGCACCATTTTGTTGCCGAGACATCTCAGCTTGAAGTCAGCTCAGTCAACGTGTTTTGTCGACAAGCTGAGGTTATATACGACGAAAACCTATCTGCGTACATAAAGATTGTCTTGCGCCGGCCATTCTCAAGGATAGTTGTAAGTTTCGCAATCATACTAAATTATATATGTGGTGTTGATTGTATGTAGGACTATTTCGAGGGTGTCGAACGTTTGTTGAAGACCACCGCGCCTACTGAGGTGTCCAATAACAGCATATATAGCAAATCTGCTCTCCGTAAGGTGGTTCGGGAGTACAGCTCAAAAGATTTTCGAAAGCACGTGGATGCTCTATTCATGCGAATCACAAAGCACTTCGCGGAAGTGTCTGGTAAAAACACTAACGAGGATGGCGGCGGCATTCTTTCCGGAACTGTTCTTGTTGGGGTATGGAAAGCCTGCGAAGAAGAGCTTCTCAGAATGACCGAGCTTTTTACAAAGAGGATCTCACAATGCTATGGGGACACCAATGTATCACTTGAGTATACCGCGGCGGACGTCGAGGCTGCATTTAGGCGGCACCGTATAGGCTCCTGATCTAAATCTGGGTTGTGCCAAATCAATACGGTGCGCATTGCGGAGGCAAAATGCGCTGGTTACTGTTTCTTGTCGCGGACTTTGTAATAAGCAACTGATCGAAACGGAGACGGAACTATTTGAGTAACCGAACTTATACCTGATTCTCGAATTGCCAGTCACATACGCTTTTGTATATAACAGCCCAAGCAAATGAGTAGCATTTTTGGGGCGTATTATTATACAAGGAAATGAGAAAGGCAGGGCTGGGCATGATGCCGAGGTCGGGGACAGACGGACCAGAGAGACGGGTGTGTTTATTGAACCCAACGTCGTATGTGTCTTTACCCATAAAATGGTGAACCATGTCAATGCTGCAATACTGTACTTGGTGTAATAACAGCACGAAACGTTAACAAGGTCTCGGTCATAGCCCGAGTTTACGGCAAGCCATTTCAACCGGCGGTAATTTGGCATTGTTGATGGGGATATTTCCTAATCAGTTAGTTTTATCCCATGTGTTCAAGCATTTGTCCATCTTCTTGTGCACCCTTATCCTTCTTCTCTCTTCATACCTCTGCCCGACCTCATACTCATCTGGGCTTTGGTATCCGATGGATCCATCGAATAACACCACTATGCCTAAAAAGCTTGAAGGAGACGAGAAATCAGAAAAACGTGATGTAAAGCCGGTGGTAAAGACCTTGAATCGGGTTCCTCGTATGTATCGCTGTCCATGCGCTTCGAAGGGTCTGACCACCTTCTTTTATTTAGGAGCCTGTGTATGCCATATCAATTATTTCTAACTTGTTTTTATCCTAAAATTTCCCTCTAGAATGCGTGTAGAAAGCAAAAGATGCGATGTGAAGGCGCCGATAATCCTCCTTGCAAGAGGTGCCGAAATACTAACCTCGAATGTCTGTTTGAAAAACCGTCTAGGGAGGCTACGCTTACAGGTGAAGCGGGCCTCGAGTACGTTAGCATCCTCTTTCCCTGCCCCGCATTACTGACACCACTTCTAGGCGGATCCGGAGCCTAGAGGCTCATGTCGCTGATATTCGCCACACACAAACCACTATATCGAACACTCTTTCTGAACTAGTAGCTCACCTTCGAGCAGGGGCATTCACTACACGATCGCCCTCAGCATATCCACAAGGTTTTCACCAGCATTCCCCAAGTGTAAGCTCACCATCCATGTCCACGCCGACTGCTAGCCATCCACATATCGGTGAAATACAACCTGGAGGTCCTAACAATTTTCAATCTTCGCATCAGGCTGTCTCACACCCAAGGCAGCCTCGTGCCTCCATACCCAATGCGGCATACCAAAGTTCTTCCATGCCTCTCTCGGCCCAAACACCATCCGCCGGAGACTTCAATCCAACACCATTAACACAGCCATATAAACACAGCCAAGGCGCCCAGAACTATACTCATGGCTCAACTTCTTCGGGACCGATTTTACCACCATTTTCTAGCATCTCTTCCATAGGACCACCAGCATCCCAAAGCAATATTTCTTCTCTCCGTTATCAATCTTTGGATAACACACACTCTCGTTCTGTGTCAAGAAATCAAGTTTTAGGCTCAAAAAGACAAGCGTCTTCAAATAGTGCCAATTCCTCGGACGTCGACGATGAGGATAATGGAGAGCTGCCCGCTTCTGGGCTCGTCGCGCCATGGGAAGTGCTAAGAGGGTTGGCTGACGTCGCGATTGCACGAGCTGCTAAAGTAGGGAGAGAAATCATACCTTCTTAATTTTAACATAGCTTGCCCTTGAAATAGGAAAACGGAGATAGTAGTGGGCCCCATAGCCGTACCCGCTCACCAACCCCCGATAAACAGGGGAGGCCGTCTAAGCGCAGGAAAACCGGCCACCGTAGCCTGACGTTTCCTGATGGTATTCCTCATTTACTGACTCGCTTTTTGCATCTGATTTTACTTTTTGCAGTGGTCACGAAAAACATCATCTCCGAAGCTGACGCACGCGAACTTTTTGATATGTTAGTTATTTTTTACCCCGGCTAGTCTTATCTAAATCTCTTCAACACCCCTCCAGTTTTTATCGCGGTTGCTCGACGTTTTTGTAAGTTGTTTCCACTTCATCATAGTCTTTAACTGGAAAGTCCATAGGCCAGTTTTTGATTCTCGCAACGATACCTTTAATGCTCTACATGAACGTTCTCCCTTTGCTGTCGATTGTATATGTATGGTTGCAGCACGCACCCGTGATGGTGGAGGTAAATCTTAGTGTAGGAGGATATCCACAAACCTGACATATTACAGGTGGACCAAGCGAAACTTATATCAAGATTCTTGAGGAAGTCCAATCGATATCATGTGCAACTCTTTTTGCCCCGGTAATGCGCAACGAGGCAGTCCAGGCAATGAGTAGGAAATCTATATCAACTCGCTGACTCGCAAAATTTACAGTCTCTCTAGTCCTAGTGTCAGGGTGGTCTGACAACGGGTGGCTGAGCGGGGGTCATGCCGTTCGTATGGCTATGGAGTTATGTCAGTTGTTTCGCACAGGTAGTTCGGACTATTACTGACGTACTTTCCTGTAGCCATGCACAAAGCTTGGCCAAGATTACTCAGGCGTATGAAAGCTCAAAAGACTGACCCTGTCGAAGATAAAAACCTGGTTATCGCTTCGCGCACATGGTTTTGTTTGTACCTCTTTGAACACCAGTGAGTGGTGTGTACTCTTCACCCGTTCTTTTCTGAGGCCATTTCTCCTAGACTTTCTTATGGAACAGGAAGACCAGCTGTTCTAAAAGATGATGAGAGCATTACTGATTGCCGAATATTTCTCCAACATCCTTTGGCAATTGAGGATGATATGCGACTGGTCTCGACCGTTGAGTTGATGGCAATTCGTGAGCGAGTAAATAACGCCATGTCTTCCATGGAGGGCCCAGTCAGAGAGGAGGATTTTGCCCGCCTTCGGGAAGCAGATGTCGACTTCACTAATTGGTATAAATTGTGGGACCATGCTTTTTCACAAAAATACGAGGACGCAGGTAAGAACTATCAGACGTTTGATCCGATAGTTACTCGGTTAATGGATTTTGCTAGCATTTTACCGCCAAAGTCTCCAAATTCAACACCTCCATGCTGAGTTATTTCATAACGCCACAGCCCTGAGAGGAATAAATGGACCTGATGACGTTGAAAACATGCCTCCTATGCAAAAAGAGGTCGCACTTCGATCTATACAGATTGCTAGGCAGGGTCTGGAAATCACAGTTAACTCCCCTTCTTACAGGGAAGGCATGAAATACGGTACGACTTTTGCTCACATGAAATATGTCTTGTCATTCTAGTTGCATAGCGGTCCACTACACTCATGCTACGGCCACATTCGCTGCTTCGTTCCTGCTACGGCTAGCGCGTTTGTTGTAAGTCAATATTTGTGATATTCATTGGAAAGTCGCAATCTTGACCCCTCACAGCCCAAACGATTGCAACGTTTCCGAAATACGAAATCAAGTTGAAAGGCTAGCAAGCCTGATGTCAGAAAGTTTGTCATTGTGTCATTCCGTGCCATTAAATCTTTATCTGTGGATTACAGTTCCCGGAAAACGTTATGCCTTAACCCTCCAGCTTATGTTGAAGCGATGGCAGAGGCGGAGGACTGCGTCTCAGTCTCTGTCCCCAAAAACTTCGCGTGATCCTTACCGCCCATTGTCCATGGCTGCTGATCAACCAGGAAATAATGCGCCGGTTGCAGGAACCATGCCCCATCAGAGGCACCAAGAACCCTTCTCGCCTCAGTACGAAACAGCATTCTCGAGCTCTGACCAGTTGCACAACATCCACGCTCCTATGATACCCCCCCACCAGCAACCGCATCATCCTCAGCAGCATCACGCACAGCAACAGCAAGGATATCCACAACAGTTTTATCAACAACACACCGCAGATGCCGAGCATATTTGGCGAGGATTTGAGACGACTGCGAATGAGCAATTACCCGTTTGGATTTCGGATCAGAGTCTTGGAGGTAACTCGTTCACTCAGAATGGGATGGATGCTTTTTTGCTACCCAACGATTATATGCCACCTGCACCTCAGATCTGGTGATGTGCATTGTTATGTACGATTTGTACGACGCCTCTCGCTTACCTAATGACAGCTATTGGAATATTTAAGCGGTTTACATTCGCTTTTAGACTTGTCCTGTACTTCCTTTATTCATGTATAAATCATACTCTTCTGAACGTCCCGAATCGTTTCTGCGACCCAGTTTCCAGAAATGGCCATATGCAGCGAAAGCTCTTGTTCCCATTCGTTCTATGCTTTACTCAAAAGCGTCATCGGTATCTATCGTTCATAATGTTGAAGGTTTACGTTATTCTGCAACTTTTAGGCACTTTGCTGACAGTTCCATTAGATGTCACAAAACGACGAAAATTCATTCTGAAACTCGCCAAAGCCCTGTTATCTTTTGGAGCTCCTTCCCATCGAATAGAGTCCCAGCTAAAGGCTGCGTCTGATATCCTTGAGGCAGGAGCTGGTCAGCTGTTAAACTGATATGCTGACATCCTCTTGCCTGACATACTCTAAACAAAAGAATTCGTACATTTGCCAAACATTGTCATCGTGTCTATCAGGAATGGAGACACGAGGTCGTCTCGGACACATTTTGTCCGCGCCACAGGCCGCATTGCATTGACGTCTCTTCATAAAGTCCACATAATCTATCGTGATGTTTTACATGATAATATGGGCGCTGAAGCTGGAACTGAAGCTCTTAGGCGACTACTACGGTCTCCACCAATCTACCGACTGGTTACTCGCTGCAGTCTAGCTTTTGTATGCGCGGCCATCATTTGTGTCCTTTCTTTTGGAGGGTCGCCAGTTGATATGTGGATCAGTGGACTATGTGCCTGCGTACTGCAATATCTTGGGCTGAATGCGGCTAATAAAAGCTCTATGTATGCTAACGTATACGAGTGAGTCCTCCACCTCATGTTCACTTCTGCTGAACGCTTATGTGAACGAAGGATTTCTGGATCAATAATTGTGGCATTTGTCGCCCGTGGCCTCAGCAGCGTTCCCGGAAACCTGTTCTGTTACAGTGCGGTATCCTCGGCTGGCGTGGTTGTGATCCTTCCTGGATTCACGGTCTGTGAGTATACTATTTCCTCCATGTCTGATTATTTGGTTGTTGATCAGCAAGTCTCCAATAGTGACCAGCGCCTTGGAGTTAATGTCTAAAAACATCTTTTGTGGTTCTGTAAGGATGGTCTACGCAATCATATACACATTGTTTCTGGTATGTTGGGATGGCATCGTTTATCATTAATAATGCTTACAGTGTCTCGATGACCTGCAGGGATTTGGTCTTACTATCGGCTCCGACCTATATTTGGTTGTTGATCGCCGAGCTCGTCATGCATATTATCGAGGAAACACGGCGAAGAGCGTGAATTATATACACGGTCATTTTATGATGGTCAACGGGACTTCGCCTCTGGTCCCTTCTAGCGGCGTTCTTACTCAAGCAAATTCGAGCGAAATCCTACACGTTATCAGAGGTAACCTCGGTCTTCTTCTGTGTAGTGACTGTTTTCACAACCTACAAGGGTGTAACCGCGAGACTTTCTGGCCATGGTACAAAAAGCCTTTACCTTGGTGGAGCATGTTCTTTCTTGTTCCAATCTACTCGACATGTTCTTCGCTCTCAAATCTCCAGGCTTGGAATCAGTGGCAACTTCTGATAATGATCATGTTTTCCTGCTGTGCATATGCTGCGAATAGAGCTACTAGTATCGTTCTTCCTGGAAGGACTGATATAGTATCTGCAACTGGTGCCTTCGTAATTGGTTCACTTGGAAATGTTTATTCGCGTGTCGCTCGCGGAACTGCTTTTACTTCGATGGTAACTGGGGTTTTGTTTTTGGTCCCTGTAAGTAGGTCACGCCTTTGCTCAGCCTTACTTCAATCATACCTGCCAGTCGGGGATCGCACAAGGAGGTGGTCTGTCGCAAACATATCATAGCTCAGCAGAGCAGTACTCTGGAGGGTTCTCATTGGCTTTACGCATGATATCTGTCGCTGTTGGAGTCACCATTGGTCTGTTCGTCAGCCAAGTGATAGGTATGTCCCAGATGATTCAGTTTCTTGTAGACTGAGACGCTCTCTGGAGTCTATTTATTCGGAACCCGGAAGAATGCCGCCCATTTTGCTTTCTGATTGCCGCTGGAGTCTGCTTTTTCCATGTCGCACGCTTTTCGAAATTGTTGCTTGGAAGCATTAGGGTACAAGTTTATAAATAATATATTGAGCCCAAAATCGCCAATTAACTGAAGAGCATTATTATAGAGTCTCTATGATATAAGAAGGTATCGTTAGTTGAAAAGTTGTTGAAGCTCTTCCATCCTGCGTTGCATCAAATCCGATTTGCTGAAGTTCTGACCCAGGGTCATGTTCGCCAACTCCGTCTTCTTTTTCTGAACTTCTAAGAGCCGAGCTTCTATAGAATTCTCGATGATCAACTTCACGGTGGTAACAGGTCGAGTCTGTCCAAGGCGGTGCTAGTGGGGTGTTAGTGTGTGCCGGACAATCTACTAAAAAAACTCGTACAATTCGGTCCACTGCTTGGTTTTCGACAGCGGGATTCCTAATTGTGTGGTATTTAGGATAGTTTTGCAGCGAAGTAGACAATCATACCAGTATGGATCCATCAGATACACTCGCTGAGCAGCGGTAAGGTTTAAGCCGACGCCGCCTGCTTTCAAGCTGACCAAAAGAACCTCGCAGCCAGCATCATGCTTCAATGCATCTATGGCTCGTGCTCTCTCATCACGTTTCATTGTGCCATCTAATCGATCATAGCGGATTCCAGCGACTTCTAATGCGTCTTCAATTCTGTACGAAATTGGGAAATATTCGGCATGGTAGAAAGAAGGACGCACTTGTCTAGCATACTAGTCCATTGTGAACTATAACGATATTGAAGAGGTATTTGGTACACGAGCGTAGCACTCACAAGACCACAGTTTTCACAATGCCTTCATCGAGGTGATTCCCTCTGTCATCAATCATCTGAACCTCGATAGAAGACGGATCATAGTTCGCCGAGTGAGGGTTTGCCCTGGAAAATAGAATGAGGTCACCCAGGAGTGCTTTCACCTTCGTAGACGGTTGGAAACCATCCAAAAGGGCGCCTTTCTGTCGCTTTTCGCGCTTCTGCAACTTCTTCTTGGCAGGGGTCGCATCTAAGGTGGAGTCCGACCGGATCTCGATAGCGTCGGTTGGTGCCAGGCCAGTCTGACAAACGGAACAAGAACGTCGAGTATCAGGGGTGACGTTTGGCCATCCAGGGCATATTGAGTTGCGGTAGCACTCCAAACAAAAGAGGTGTTGGCAGCGAGTCAGGACGGGGCGTGGCATGGTAGGGCTGCTCGCGCGGGTTGAGCCTCGAGAAGTGATTCCTTTACCCTTTCTTCCTCTCTTTGACGTCGAGGAACCATCGGGGTCAGGACCATCTACTTGTGACTCAGTCAACGCACAAAGTTCCCCACCACATTCGACACATTGCGTTGTTGCTGATTCCCGCAAAATAGCGAAGATGGCTGTAGCGCGCACAGCGTTGAGCCCATCTCTCAAGATGTCAGAGACTAAATCATCGTATGAAAAGGCAGCATCTTGAGTCTGTTCCACTTGCGGGCCTTTCCCTCGTACCAATTCGAAATGGTCACATATTTGGCGGAGCCGCAGTATCTTCTGGAGAATGCCAACGTAATTTTTCATGACTTCATTCTTGGTCGACATTTCCGTGAATTCAGCTTTGGATTCGTTGAAAAACTGGTTATAGATTGCCTGTTCCTCAGAGTCAAACTTGAGATAACGGAGCTCGTCTCGCCTTGGGGGAAGTGTGAGAATCTTCCGCCCATCCTGGGTGGTTGTTTCCTTCGTTCTACGGAGCGTGATGCATTTCATGATTGTCTGAAGGCGTGCTATTCCCAGCGTCTGGCCAAATTTCACAGGTGCACCGATGAATTCAGTCCAAACGTTTTTGTCATCGAAAGGTTCCAACCGGAGGAACTTGATAAGGGCAAAGACGTCGTCCAGTTTATTCTGCACGGGTGTGCCAGTCAAGCATAAGCGACGGTCAGCCATTAAATCGCATGAGGCGCGACTACCGACAGTGCCGGTTTCTTTGATAGAACTATGGGGAAAACAGCGTTAATCGACAAACGACGGAAGTCCATGACTTACTGAGCTTCATCCAAGACTACACGAAACCAATGAATGCTCTGTAGAGGACTAATCACTTCATTGGTGCCGCTCGACAAAACTGTCAACTTTTTTCTCTTCGTACCGCTCTTCTTTCCTTTATGTACCTTAACGACTTGGTTTCCTTGCTCACTTAGGTCTACAATACCGGCCCCGTCGCTACTAGCACCTTCATCTTCATCGTCGTCTGCGCTAGATGAGCATCTATTCTGCTTCGAAAACTCAGAAGCGAGTGTAGAGAAAGTCGTGATGACGGCATCAAAATCGGCAAGAAACACAGGATCTAGTTTGCGAGCATTTCCGTGGTAAACGTACACACGTAGCGGAGTGCCTGAGCGAACTTTTGATGACTTGGCATCGAAATAAAGATCATTAGAGCTCGAAGATATACTCAGTTGAGACATCGACTGCGATGGTGTGGCAGGGATGCAGACGCCGCCGCTCCCACCACATACAGAGACGTCACCATTCCAATGCTCTTTGAACTGGTCCTCCCAATTCGCGACTGTTGACAACGGACAAATGATAAGGGTTGCACGGCTTTTCACTTTAATCCGCGAAGCACGAGTGTATTCTGCCTCTAGCTTTTCCTGGGTCTTCACGCCCTTCGATTTCTGCTTTCTATTAGGTGTGGGCATACCCCAGACGCTACCAGAAAAGTGGATGGCATCCACAGTATCATCCGTTTGAGGTGGCGGTATGGGAACTTGCAGAGGTGATTCCGAGAAGGCCTCGGCAGATTTAAGCGTTGCTGCAATAAGCGAGACGCAGGTGATCGTCTTCCCCAATCCCATCTGTGCACATTGAAGACTACTCTGAGCATGAATTGATCAACAGAACACCGTACACCCACGTCATCCGCCAAAATGGCGCCCTTTGACTCGACAGGCTCCTCATATAGTTCTTTTTGTGTAACGACATGAACCCAGGAAATTTGATGAGACAAAGGGTTTGTGCGTTTTTGCCACATGGAAGAAAAATCTCCGTCTGAGCTTCTTCTCTCGCGTTCGCGCTCTAGCAAAAAGGTTAAAGCTTTCTTTTGATGTGGGTAAAGTTTTGTGGCAACTTCAGGTGCTGTATAGAAAAAGGAGGAGTGAGGAACGAACGGAAGATATAAATAAAATAAACATACCAGGCTCCGTTTCAGTCAGTTCGTCTCCAGATTTCATACTCTTAAATAGCTCATCTGCCTGACTCCTCTGCACTTCAACACTTTTTCCCGAAGCACCAGGAGTAGCCCAGCGTGAATTATTACCACCATATGCAAGGCGATTTGAAGCCATGACAACTCGACTATGACCTCCAGGGGGCGGTTCATGAGGATTGTGGTAATGGTAATTAGTTAGTCGTTGTGTGTCATAAGGGAGTGTCGGATGGTCGAGAAGAAGGCCGCATTGACGAAGATAATTTCCCACAACAGTTATATTTCCTTTCGGAGTGTAGACAAGGATTTGAAGAGGAAGGATAGGAAGCTTCAAAGGTTCCGAAGTAAATAAGGTGAGGTTGCTCAACAAGATAGGAGATTCCTACAGTTGGCGGTCCTTTTCGCACCTTCGCATCAACGCGAATCAATCCCTTCCCCAACATGGGGCCAATCGCTGTGGCGACCTTTTGCTCAACCACAGCAAAAGTATCACCTGGTATAGTTTCCCCGTTTACATCTCTCGTGTGAGGTGATATAATATGAATTGTTTCTGAGCCGCTAGCTTTATGAGGACTGTGTTCGTGTTGGAGTCGGACTAGAGCCCATTCTGCATCGCTGGAGGGGTCCTGCTGGCGCAAGTAAGGGATAGGATATAGAACTAGAGCAGTCACTGTCAGCTGTCCTATGCAAACAGGGGTTTTGGGGGGTAGATCGGGTAGTATGGTAGGTATTATTGGTGTCATTGGTCGGTGCTGCTGTGTGGGTGGTGGGGAAGGGGAGCCGGTGAGATCTATAACTTGATGATGATTCGCTGTCATGAGATGAGGTGAAGCGGATAACGCGACCGTCGAAGGATAAGATTGACTTGGTGGGGGAAGCTGTATTTGGGCATGACTGGGAGTAAACTGATTCATAGGGCTTGCAAAAGGAGGGCGATACACATCGTGATCGGGTAAGACGTTTTGAGAATAAGATGGAGATGGTCTTGAGGGAGTATAAAGGGAAGAAGAGGCAGTGGGTGCAGTTGTCTCCTGGCGAAGATGAGCGCTAGTTAAGCGCGGTGTGTTATACGACGATAAAAAGTCAGTCGGATATGTAATCGCGTGAGGTTTGTTGTACTGCTCAGATCTCAGAGGCGAGAGATCAAGGCGGGCGCGTTTTGAGAAACGATAATTGTCGGGAGAATCGTCTTCGTCCTGAGTCAAGTCGATGTGATTGTGAGGGTTGACGGTAGAGGTTGAAGAGGATGATGTAGAGCCCCGGAAAGACATGAAAAATGAAAAAGGGGGAGAATTGCTGCTCGTCGAGGGTAACAACGAGGAGATGACGGTCGTCCAAAACTGACGAAGATGGGCCCAATAATTGCAATAACCAATACCTTAATTCACGTGATCAGATATGTCAGCATAACCGAGTAAAATTCATAACGTAATCAACTATCAATTAGTGAGTAATGCTAAGTTATGTCCATCCCATCGCATAGTATGCTTGTCGAGCCGCCTCTTCTTTCGCAATCTGCTTGCTACTCCCTGTACCGACGCCTTTAAGAATTCCATTCACTGCATTGGTATATAATTACCATGTGGAATACACAAACGAGAAAGTTATGTCAACATACCTACGCATCGGACACTCCATTGCCCTGCATGTGGAGGGCCACTGAACTCGGCTGGATATTCGACTGTCACGCGTCGTTGAGTTGCAGTTTGGTTGAATAAAGGAAGAAATGGCAAGGTGGGCTGAGCGGGAGCTAAAGGATTTGACAAATACATATGTGGAGGTGTTTGTCTTCGTCTTGGTGGTGAAGGTGGTGGTTGGGATGCGAAAAAAATTGGTGTTGGGGGCTGTTCGCCTTTAATCCTTTTCGACGCCGGCGGCTGAATTGGCTGAGGGGACTGCCCGACCCCCGCTACAAAGCCATCTTGACCGAGGAGAAGGTGGCTTATCCATTCCTGTACCGTTTCTATACCGTGTTCTACATATACTCCCCCTATATAAGCGTAAAACAGCGACCGTGTCTCCTGTTCTTCTGTCAACAAGCGAATGGCGACAACCAGTAAGGGCTTACCTTTGGGTTATGCAGGGAGGTAAACAGATCGGGATGGCAGCGAAGTTTTTGTCTCAGATTGTACATCGCAACCCATTTATCTATGCTCGCGTCAGAGAGTGCCTCCTCTCGCTCGGACTGCAAAAAATCAGTTCGGTCACAGGTTATGACGTTCGGAGTCCACACACTATCATTTCTGGTGCCGTCAGTAACGGTCGTTTACTAAAGAGTACACAAGTGACCGTTGCGTCGAGAGCTAATTGACCGAGTAGGATAAGGCGCTCGTTGTCACCATAATCTTCCGGCTGTTCGGACCATCTGCGCAAAGAGATGTGGGTAAATACCTGTAAGATAAGGTCGCTATTGATTTTAGGCAACGGCGGTAGTTGAACTGGGTTTTCGGGAGGTCGATTACGCTTGAGAGGTGTAGAGGAGGTAACCGGGACGTTATAGTACATGTGTTCTCCCAAAATGAAACTTGAAAAGATGTGTGTGTGGATATTTGTATTAGTTCATATATGTACAACACCCTGCCAAAACAAATACCAGATGTTTAAACGTAGCACGTTCTATACCATTTACTTGTCAATCTATGTATATATATGCTTGTGATAAGAGGGGAGGATGGTTATTAATCGATGGGTATATTCCTTTTGGCGCGTTTCTCTAAAAGCTGACGCAGCACCCTGACTGTAGCAACAGCACCAGGCTCAGAACTAGCCGCAAGTCGAGAGATCTGTATAGAAATGCTAAAAGAGCGGATTCAGCGATCCGCTTTTGAATAGACACCAGTGCTTTACCTTTCAGTCCCTTCGGCAACGACGGGACAATCCTTCACAAGATGGTGGGGCACTTGTCGGCAAACTAAGCATGGCGATGTCGGAACAGGCCTCTTTGTCTTTTTCGGTTCCCGCTGTTCTGCAGTCGTTGGCGATGCCGCACGTTTTGACGGGCCCACAACAGCGTTTGTTTGTGGATGGCTAGGCATATTCATCGTTCCTGCCGGTTTCATCTCACGGTTTGAATACAATGAGACGAACCCGACATCCGGTTTGCGTAGGAGGTGCAGAGGTTGACCAACAATGAGGCGAATATGCCCCCGCTTATGTAGGGTTCTATCAATAGCGTCGATGGCAGCCTTCTAAAAAGGATATGTATCAGATCAAGGGAGGAAAAGGTATAAACAATGAAATGGGTACCCTTTCTTCCCAAGGCTCGTCATCGGCGTGCAACAGGAGCATTTCCCGGAACTCGACCAAATTTTCCGAACGTTCCGTCATAATGCACTCTCCAAGGCCATCGTCATGCACGTTCCCACACAACCCACAATATTGCTGCTCGCTAGCGGGATCTGAGTCAAGCAGTGCGCCAGGATCCACGGGCTGGGATGTAGTTCCGAGAACAGACTTTGCTTTCGTTTTACCTATGGATGGCTCAAATGTTTCGTCATCGATCCCATCTGAAAGACGTTCATCTTCGTCCGACTCTTTATCAGAGACGATGTAACCTGAATCGTCTGACATGTTTGATTTGGCTGGAGTAGGCGGGCGCCCCACAATGTCATTGTAAGGTTTATCTTCATAGACGTTCGGCTGCTCTACGATGTTTAAAACTAGTTATTGTTAAACATGAACAGGTTCACTCACCTTTGTCATGGCCGCCGCTCGGCGCTTGACACCACGACCGGATAACGCTATCTCTTCACTTTGCGCCTTCTCACGTTCCTCAGTGATCTTCTGGAGTGTTTGTGCCCACGAATCGGTCTGGTCGATATCATCCACTTCCTGCATGGCGTCCTTTTCCGCCGCCCACACCTTGGCGAAGGCAAAGGACATGCCCTCTTTAATCTGCTCCTGTTCATCCCCCTCTTTTTCTGTCTTTTCGACAAGTTTTGCAAAATCTTGATCCGTATCTCGATTGGCGGTCAGTTACAAAATTTAATAAACATGAGAGTAAGCTTTACATGTGATATCTCTTGAGTGTTGGTCTTCGTCGAAAAGGGCTTGTGCACCGTAAGTCAGAATTGATTGGATGTTTTCTCCTGCAGAGTCTGCTTCGTCCATTTTCTGGACAATAAGATGGTCTAAAGCTAGCTTCTTTTTTCCGACTTGCATGATACGCTCTACCACATGTCAATAAGAGAAAATATATAAAGTATACAAACATACCTTCCGCGGAGTCCTTGACCATTAGTTTGAAAACGAGGCATGTGTTCTTTTGCCCAAATCTATACGCTCTTGCAATGGCCTTGCAGAGAAATCAATTTAGAGATGTTTGAAAGATCCCACGTGCCTTACTTGTAGGTCCTAAGCCAAGAATCAGGGTCTAATAATCGGTAAGAGTAAATGCGGGGTTCACACACCTGATGAGGGTTGAAATCGGGGTCGAAGATGATCACAGTATCCGCTGTCTGTTGGGGTGACTAGTTAGCAAATTTAGAGCGCAAGCAGAGCAGCTCACGAAGAGGTTGATGCCGACCCCCTATCACAACATAAGTTAATTATATTATTTAGAGCTGAGAATTAACACCACAGACCCCAGCGCGGGTTGTCAACAGATAGATAAAAATCTCCGAGTTGGGCTTGTTGAACTTGTCCATGCCCTTTTGCCGTTCAGTGCCCTTCGTATTGCCGTCCTAACCACAAGTACGATTAGCCCAGCAGATAAAGAAGCCCATGGGACCTATACCATTCTGAGATATTGGTAGCCTTCGCCGTTCAGGAAGTCTTCGACGATATTAAGTGCTAGAACAAACTGTATAGCTTTAGTTAGCGTGAGATGGAGTTGATTGGTGTGATGTACCTGGCTGAACAGGAGCACGCGATGACCACGTTCTTTGAGTTTAGGAAGTAAAGACTTAAGAAGACGAAGCTTTGCACTCCCGTCGATGAGTTTCTCGTGTGCTTCATGTGGGGAAAGGCTGCGAGGTTCAAGGTCTGTAGCATTAAGGTATGGGTGTTGCAGGCACCTGAAATGCTACCCATTTGGTTCGAAACTCATTATCAAAATTAGCACATACTTTCGTAGTTCCATCAGGACGTTGTTGAGACGGCCCTTAGGGGGTGCGTTATTGACCTTCGACGACTGCTGTGCCAGGCCTTTTAGTACCTCCAGATTACGGCCTATAATTCTTAGCACAAGCAAATAAAAGTGACTAAATTTCAACCTAGAATAGACCTATAGACCTCTTTCTGAAGAGGTGCCATAGACACTGGGACGATAACCTCATTCTGGGTACAGTCAAGACGTGTGGCACGAGAGCTGCGGAAAGCCCACCTTCGGTGGAAGCTGCAAAACCTCAGTTTTCAAGCGCCTTAAGAAATAAGGTCGTAATCTGCTATGTAGCTGCTTGACCAGCTCCTCCGTAAGTTCTTCATGTTCTTTTTCGAGACTTTGGAGGTCATTCCACTCGTTTGGATCAAGAAAATTCATGAGATTGAAAAGCTCTCGTATATTGTTATTGAGTGGCGTCTGGAACGTCTCAGCAGATATACGCGGCGGGATGACAGCGATACTTACCCCTGTCATAATTATCCTATGCATGCCGTTCAACTCATTCAAGCGCTTGAAAAGAAGACTACTGTCGCTTTTCACTGTGTGTGAGGAGGCATTTAACTCAGGTCACATGGAAATCAGAAAAGTGATAATTACACCGCTGTCCTTCATCGACAATGAGTACCTGTCAATAAGTGAGTGATAGTTTCCGAAGGTCGATTCTCCTCACCTCCCACCGTTGCTGGCTCTTGAAAACAGATGTGAAGTCTTTTTGGTTCAGAAGTGTCTCATACGTAGTAACAAGGACATGGAACTTAGCACCGGTTTCACCAAGGCGCTTGGTTGTATGATACAACTCGTATCTTTTGATGATGTCACGCGCTTTCGCTTCGCCATAGAATGGAACGACTCTAAGTCTTGGTGCCCACAATTCGAACTCCCTTACCCAATTGGTTATCGTCGAATTTGGAACAACGACGAGGGCGGGGAACGCTTTGAAATCTCCTGCAACCTTGCCCAAAAAAGCTGCTATTTGTATTGTTTTGCCCTAGCTGATATCAGTGCTCTTGATCAGATATCTAAGGAGTTTACTGTACCAAACCCATTTCATCAGCAAGGATGCAGTGCTGGTGCGTCCACCAATTGTTGCATAGCCAATTAAACCCGTCAACCTAGCTAACATTAGTCGGCCACTAAATGTTTGACCTATGAGCGCACCTGAAAAGGCATGAGCTTAAGATAAGGGTTCTGGCCAATGTCAAGATCTGCTGCATCCTTAAGCGCGTGCTTCGCCCAATACTCGTCCTTTGCCCTGGTGTCAAACTTTTGACGATAAGAAGTAGACTTTGTTGGTATGATAACACAGCGGGATTCAATGAACTTTTTCAGCGCATTCTGAAACGCTAGGTAGGTTGGATCCGTGGGACGAGGGGGTGAGTCCCAGGTCGCTGTTAGCCAAACGTGAATACTCAGACATTATCATAACGTGAAGCCGTACACTCGTCATAACCAAGATCTTTCCACTTGATAAACGACCAGACAACTAAATCAATGCTTTCGAGGCTGAATTTAGATTTCGTTCGTGCTTCGTAGTTTGACACCGTTTCCACAAGGTTATCGCTCGGCTGTTCTCCTTGGTCAAAAGCAAGATTCCGCTCCGCTCCGTCGTCTTCGGATTCACTCAGCTCAGAGAGGTCACTCTCAATGACGCTCGCCTTTTGCTTGCCCTTGCCCTTGTTTCTATTTGTCTTGGCATGTTGGCGTCGGGGATGCCACAACAGGACGTCAAGAATGCGGTCAATAGTTTTCCAGTTAGGAGGTATGCGACGTTCCGCATCAGGGAGTGCGTCTTGAAACAGCGGCGAAGTGACAATGTCTGGCTTGGCGGATGAGGCCCGCGAGTCTTCCCCAGTTCTGTACGGAGGGAGCGAGGAATTACTATTTACCAAGGTATCGTCAACGTTTTTCGAAAGCTCGACCTTGGAGCCACCAGCCAAAAAGTTCTTAAGCTTCGCAGGGTGTGTGGATAAGAGCCACATGTGTGGAACCCACTGCACGCGTTTGTAGCTCCTGTCTTGCCACTTGATAAGATATTCTCTCGGTAATGACTTTTTATAATCCAGCGCCGCATCATCAACAGATATCTCCGCAGTTTGAGGAGGGTATGGGCGCCATGCAAGGATTTTGTCGACAGCAAACGTGAAGGACACGCAGTCCGCACATAGCCAACTTTTAGTATAGTGGAGAGCAATTTGAGCGAGGTCGGTATCTGAAGAATAGCCAGGAGGTAAGTGTTCAAAATGTGCCGGTCGCTTGCAGGTCAAACATCGGAAAAGGAGTTGCTGCATAGAGAAGCGAGACGTGCATGCCACTTCGGCTACTGTGCTCAGAAGGGTGGACGTTTGCGTCCCACCTTCGTCGTTCGTTGTTATAGGAGCGACTATTTCCTGATTTATCTCGGGCACGGCTTCCATACAGCCCATACAAAATCCTCCTTTTGTACAAGCACCTGTTTGCATCCTAAGCGAAGTTTGTACATAAACGTGATATGTAAACTTACTACAGATGAATTCGGTGGCCTGCTCAATACTGAGACCGCTGCGTTTGCTCAATGCGTGGTGTTTCGGCTCCTGGTCGTGTTCGGATTGAGTTTTCTGTACCCGTACCAAGTCTCGGACTTTGGCAGCTTTGAGAATTTCATCTTTTTGATTACTCCCAATACATTTCCAGTGCGCCGCAACTGGGCATTTCAAACTGGCGTGCATTGACATGAATTAAAGATATGAATCGAGTGTCAAAACCTACCAGCGCACCCATCCACCGAATGCCACTATTTTATCCGCTTCATCTCCAGATGAGTCAAGGTCATCCTCGGTCACCCTTTTCTTGTTTTTGGACCTCCTATTTGTTGAAAGCTGTCGGAGCAATTTATGCGCAGGAGCCTGATGACACTTCTCACATACCCCGCGATGCTTTCTCATAGGCGCAGTTTCTTCGTCGGAGGCAGAATCGTAATCAACGTCTGTGACCACGCGGAAATTGCCATATGTAGGTTGTGCAACTGGTCTAGTTTTGCGAGCATTTGATTTCCATTTGTTGATAGGCTGATAAACCCTGCTTCCGTCTTCGCTAGTCTCAGCAGCTTCTGAGTATGAATCAGCATCGAGTTTGACTTTGACCCCCTTCCGCACGCGTGTCGGCCGATGCGAAGGCTCCAGTATGACGGAGTCTTGACTTCCGTCGTGATCAAGATCCGAGTCAACAATCAAGACTCGTCGGGACCGAGTCTTTTTAGGGCTAAAAGGAAGTAATTTTTTACGGCCTCCACGAGTTGAGTGTCGCCGGGTGGACGCTACATCATCAATATAATCACTGACTTGAGAATTGGTATTCTCATCGGAATCAAATTTCCCTTCTCCCTCTTCCTGTGAGTCTGACACTATCCCAAGTTGAGAGGCCGAACCAATGCTACGAGAACTTGACACATTCGAAGCTGAACGAGGTTTGCTGATACGGATCATCATCCTTATACGCGAAGATGAGTGAACATAGCGAGCAGAGGGGTCGAATGGATCCAGTTGTCCAGCGGCTTTCTTGATATCTACAGTTTCATAATTGTCAAAGGGTGTACAAGAGCGCGTTAGCAATCGCGTACTAAAATCGTCCACAAGATTTTGATGCTTTTCCAAAAAAAGGTCCGAAGGAAACTGTTGAATAAAACGCGTAATATAAGCCTGACTACAGAAAATTAGAACATGCGCTCACCCTGTAGGCGGCACCCCCCTGTTGTCGTACATAATAATACGACACACCGTTATCAGAATGTTCACCAATCACTTCGTCCACATCTAGAGCAAGAAGATCTAGTAAATCAACTCGGGCAGCTTCATATGTCGCCTTTTCCTCGGCAGATATGGGTGGGAGGGAGACAAAAAATGAATTTCGAGTTCTTCGGGGTTGTTGCTCCTTATCCCGCTCGACATCTCCCAACTTAGGCTCTACTTCGTGTCCTTCAAGTTTCTTGAGGGTACAAAGTAAGGCTGGGTCAGAGGACGCCATCTTTGACAATGACCGTAAGATATGACCGCTGAGTTATGTAATCGAGTTGGGGACCGCTTAAATAACTGGAATCTGCAAACCTAATTTTGTCAAGCAAAAGTCAAAGATCGAGAAGCAATGAAGGTGTCTTGAGCAGATCTCGAGCTACTTTAAATGTGTGAAACATATTTATTAGAGATTCCAATATACTCCTTGATGCATAATTCTATCACTAGGTAGCTAGACACAAGTGGTTTTTTTTGGTGCTTTCTCTCAGGTGTACCTAGTATCTAAAGTGCTTCACAAAATGTTTCTCAGTATTTATCTTTTATTTCTACCGAACAAAATCAGAGGACATGTTTAGGGGCCCCGTATGTGGAATATTGGTGGGCACCAGCAGTGTGTTTCCATAGAGCACTGGTCAAGATCAGTAACCTTTCAGCCACTCGAGACACTGTAGTGCCACTTGCTGACCATAGTCTGTTATTGGAAATTTTAAGTAGACGCCCTCCAATACCGAAAATTGACCAGAACATACTGATACAGAACGCATGAGGTATTTCAGGGGCCCCTACAACTACTTTGAGCTTCCTGAATTCAGGGCGAATGGAGCGCAATATGACGCTCCTTTGCACGTCTACCCAATCATCTCTATGAGCGAAGAATATATGTAAATGATCTCGATGGAGGTCGAGCAATGATACATCCAGATTCAAGATATTATTAGTCTCATCATAGGCCATTTGGAGCGTCGCAATTATGCTAGAAGGTGAACGTAGCCAGGCTCGGAGAACAAGGAGCTGAGATAATGGCCAATTCGTAAACAAGAGGGCGAGAAGAGTGGTCGGAATAATCCAGGTAAAAAAAGACAGCCCTGCGATCATCAACCTGAGGTAAGGGGAAAATAGCCACTATTTAAGCCATTCAACGAATGGCAAGAACCTTGAGCAGGCTACGACTCACCGAAAATCTTTTGCCGTTTGGAGTTTGACTTATCTGAGAGATAGTAGGGAATAATAAAAAGATAGCGGACACAGAGTGTGGCCTAGCCTTCGTAACCTACATTCTTTGGTGAGGTAATATCCGAGATAGCTAAAAGACAATTACTTGCAAGGCGAGCCACGCTCCAACGCTATGGCCGACAAGAACGATCTCGACACCGATGCCAAAAGTTGCTTTGAGGGAATCAAAGGCTTCAATACACCCTTCTATCTGGGCCACAAGGCCATGACGCGATGCTGGCAATTTTTTCAAAGGTTCGATCTCAGGAGTGTGACCAATGTGAGAATGAGCAAGAATAGACAGCTCAGATGTTGGATACGCCGCGTGGAGAGTACCTAAGAATTGTGTGTACAGGTCTAACAGACCAGGGTTCCCTACGTGTCAAGTTATTGACTCAGCCCTTCAATATTCAGTACTGCAAGCAAGTACCAGGAATAAACAGGATGACTCGTTTAGGCGTTGTCGATTTGGACGGCCACCAAAGAGCATGAGAAGGGCCTAAAGGGTATTTGTGTTCAAATATGGCATTGTAATACCCCGAGCCATGTGGATGGCGAGGGCGAAGAAATGGTGGCAAAGCCATGTAAAGTTTAGTTTGATGTTGTTGACGAAGTAGCTTTTGTCGTTGTTGACAACGTTGATGTCTCGAGCGGCGCCCTTTCCTACGCGTCGTCGCTCGCCTTCCGTCAATGGAGCCAACATATCTTCCCCAACGCTTCTCTCACCAACCACTACGTCTGGCACCAGGCCGCTTCAAATATCGCGTCCCGTGCCTGAACGATCAACGGCTCCCAGTAGCTTCACCCCTCGGGCAGTTCTTCCAAGCCAGACAACGAGTGGACCATCACGTCCGCAGCGATCTGAGTTGAGGAATCGAACCTCCGAATATGACAACACAGAGCAAACATCATTTAGGGATAGCATTAGCGCTAACCATTCCGATGTTCTTCAAGCATCAGCTGTCTCCCCGAATACTCCGAGCGCACCTGTAAAGTCAAAACAAAGACCTCCTCCTCTTCAAAGCCCGATTGAGGAGGATGAGGTGTCCCCGACATCACTGGTTTCCGCGATGTCTGCGTTTAGATCTGCTGGTTCCCGGAGACGCGCAATGACAACTGAAAGTGACGACGTGGAACTCCAATTGGAACTCCAAAATGAAAGAGAGGCAGAACGAGCGACACAACAAAGACTCAGGGACAAAGTTCCTGGGCGACGCTTAAATGGTAAAGCTCGTGCAGGAGATATCGACGGTACGAAGCTACGTGACCTGGCTGAAGGATTCTTATTCGTCGTTTAGCTGTTTTGGACCAAGTCAAGGATGGATGGGAGTTTATCATAGATCCCGACGTGAGTTTAGTCTTATGGTCTTCCACGGTTCAACGCTGAACATCGATAGTTCAACAATGTAGACCTCGCTCTCCAATTACTGGACCAGTCATCTCACGGGAAAGATATGGACTCATTTCGGAGCACCGAGGAGATGCTTGGTAGAGCTTTGAAAGGCTCTGTCGACAGTATGTTGTTTGCCTCACTGTGATACTTGGTGATGAAATTCGTCATCAGAACACTATCAGGCGTTCGCGGCGTCTCTTCCGCATCAGGCTGCTCTCCTCAACAACTTGAGCGAAACACAGATTCACATTCATGGTGCACGTACATCCCTGTTAGAAGCCAAAGAAATATTAGGCAACAAGCGAGCCGATCTAGTTCAACTGTGGTCAAGAGGTCAGACTCTGGAGGAAATGTTACGTCTGCTCGATCAAATGTATGTCTTTGAGTTCCCCTACCCCGTCTTCTATGTTGTATATTTACCAGTTCATTCTAGAGAACATCTCAGATCCGTACCAGATGTGCTAGAAACGCTGATGTCTGAGAAACGACTCCTACAGGCTGCAGTGCTACTGGTTCGAAGCTTGAAAATCATTAATAAACCCGATATGCTCGAAATTGGCGCTGTAGCAGACCTTAGAAGCTACCTCGTTGGACAAGAAGCGGTAGAACTCGAACACCTTGACGCATCTGCACATAACTAATATCATGCCAGGCTTTACGAGATATTCTCATAGATGAGTTACAGAACCATCTATACCTAAAATCGTTCTGGTGCGACACACGATGGGCAGCATATGTACCTAATCAACAAACTTGTGAGTATATCACAATATTCCTATTTTGAGCTAATCGACAGTAATCTCGGCAAGTTCCCAAAGTTGAATTTGAAGAGGAAACCCGTAACTTTGAGACTTCCGAATCGACGCCGAGTTCACCATCCTTCCGGCCTAACAGACAAGCCCGGTTTTTAAGCGACTTGGCAATCAAACCAAACGAACCTCCCATCGATTTGAGTGACCTTACAGTCAGTAACGGTGGACCATCGACGAATCTAACATCAACATCTTTCGCTGCCGCCCACAATCCCGAGGCAGACTCGTTTACGTACATGGAAACACTAATCGAATCGCTTGCCGTTCTGGGGAAAATGGGAAGTGCTCTTGATAATATTGCTCAGAGACTCCCCAGTGAGATATTTAATCTTGTGGAAACAACACTCGACGAGGTTGAGGAGCGAGCGGATTACGGTCGCAGGAACACATTTTTTGGCTTAAATGGAGCTGTGGGAACAACAGAAGGGGCGTATATCTTTGTTACAGAATATCCCACTATTGGACAGGTGACACCTGCCAAAGGCAGCTTTCTGTCTGCATCCTCTTTAAGGCTGGCTGCGCTAGAATCTTCCTCAAAAAGGGTCGATCATGAAATCCTCAAGGATTTATTTTGGACCTTATACTCTAAGCTCGACGCCGTCGCACAGGCTCTCCGAGTTGTTTATGAGGTAGCAAATCGAGTGGGATCGGTAAGCTTTTTGGCCTTTGTGAGCAAGTATATAACATATTGTCTTGTAGAGACGCGACTTTAAAGACTCATCGGGGACCAAACCAGGGTCGCTCTTTCCCCTGGCCGATGTATGGACAGCAGTCCAGGTGGAGGCGAGTTGTCTTTTGTGTCAATCAGTCACATCCTAATAGGTCACAGGTCCGGACACTAATCCACGACTATCTAACCGACGAAGATCAGGGTTCCGTTTCGGGTCGTAACCCTATCTCATCTATCAACGAGATCCTCCGCGAGGGCAAATTCTATCGGGATAAAGTCAAGGTATAGCTTCGGTGTTTTATGCTGTCCCAATCTGAGATCACTCCCTGTAGGTTGCGTTTCGCTTCGCAGATACGGATACGAAAGCGACTACCAAAGTCCTTAAACCGCATGAAGATGGCCTGACACGCGTGCTTAACGACACTATGCCTGGTCTTGTGCCTGGGTCAGGAGATGCAGTACAGGCTACCCTAGCTAGTGTCGGAACCGACGATCGTATCCTGGGGGTGGACCAGCACCACCGACTTCTTATTTCTCCTGACGCCTTCCATGTTAGTGTCCTGTTCCAACCAACTCTAACATTTTTGAGTCGCATAGCAACTACGCTTCCTTTCGGATTAGAGTCTGAGCGAGCTTCAAGCGCTGTATTGGATGAGTTTGTTTTGAAGGTATATCTTCCCCAGTTAGAGGAGAAGGTCTCTGATCTATTCCATCAAGCGGTAACCGGTATGTCATTTTTAATTATTTTGCACATTATTTATGTATCTATTTCCAAGGTTCGGGGGCGTTCCAGCCTGATCCCTCTTCGAATTTATTAGCTCCCGAGCCTCTAGTGAAGGTTGAATTTTTTTTCATTCGCTTTGCTCTAACTCATCATGTTTATGGCAGGCAAGTACCCAACTAATGGCGTTAGTCAATTCCCTTTGCGCTATGCTTGCCATCAGTCCATTCCACCGGGAAAATTACTCTCGTTTGATAATGGGTGTCATAATCCAGTTTTATCAGCGCTGCAGTGACCGGTTCCAAGATCTTGTTACAGTGCAAGACAGCTCAGAACCAAAATTAGACCAAACGTTGGCCTTGGCTGCCCAATGGGCTCAACGATCGGAAGTCGCGACTTCCTTATCAGAACTTTCGTCTGGCCTTGTACGTGCGAGATTTACCAGTAATATTACACTCCTTACACAAGATCATCAATAGGAGGGAGAAAGTGATAAGATACACCAATCATGCCGCCAAGAAACTGATCTCGAATTGGAGCTTCATGGCCAGAACACATTGAAGCAGACGGAGCTCATCTCCTTGGTCCGAAACCTTGCTGGTTTGGCAAGCTTATATCGCAGCGTTGTAAGTTCTGCGAGCATCGAATATCAGAGTTTTGTGACAGTCCCCGTGCTCAGGCCTGGTTCACTACAGAACTGAAGGCTCTGAAGGCCAAGCCAGATGATCCAATATCGCCAACTACACCGCACAATCTCGAACCGCTGTCTGGTATCACACCCCTTACACCTCACCTACCCCAAGTTTTCCCCCAAGATCAGCTCAGGCTCCCCCTCTCCCGGGAGATGTCCCTGTAAAATTTTCTATTATTTGTAGCTGTGACTCTTCTGACTGATTAGGTTAGTCGGTTTCAAGCATTGCTTAAAACATACGAGCAGCTCTCCGACTTGATATTGCATACTATACGTATCGATGTCCGATGTAGGGCAATTCATTATTTAGACCTTGCAATGCGCCAAGTGAGTTACCAATGTCGCATTCCCTATGCATTATGCGCTCATCAGGTGTTCAGGGAGACTATTCCATCGAGTATGAAGCAAGTGAGCCGGATCGTCACGTCTTAGAGTTAAACGCAGAGCTAGTGAAATGTGAAGATCTTATATCTGCTCGTCTTCCTCAACGAGAACGACAGTACGTCCAAACTAAGTTAGCAGTGGAGCTGTATTGTTCACCTACCTACTTCACAGGTTCGTTTTCTTGGGGCTCGGCAATCTAATGGAACGCCTCTTGATATTCAACGCTCGCTACCTGCTACGGCCTAACGCATTTGGTATAAAAAAGATTATGCGCAACATACTTGCCTTGCAACAGAGCGTCAAAGCACTAACTCATGATGAACATAATACTAAATTCGACCAAGCCAAGCAATATTATTCGCTTTTTTTCTACTCACCTCAAGTATGAACAACGCTTCAGATACTCCTACTATATTTACCTGCTCTTCCAGGACATGCTTGAGGGTATTGGTAGGAAGCGGCGCTTCGGTTTTGACGAATATCAAACAATGCTCAACCTGCAATGTGGTGTTGCTCCATCAAAGAGCGAAGTTGGGGGTGCGACTGCCACAGACCGTAACTATAGTATGTACATGATAGAGCTACATGGGCTAGAACTAGAAAGTTCCAGCGCGTAGCAATTTGCATGTTGAATAATTTATTACAGAAATCCATATTTTTAGCGTAGTCGACCTCCCAGTTTCTTGGTAAGAGTAAGCCATTGAATGTCTGCATGCGTTTCTACCTCAGGTAGACGAGAAGCATCGAATTGAGAATGGGCCATCGCGTTCGAGGATAATGACACGGAAAATTCATTCAGTATTCGCCCACTCTTATTGGTTTTAATAGCGTATGTGAGAATGGGCAGACGTGTCAAAAGTTCTTGATAACGACGACGTAGCCATCTTGAAGGGTGTCGCGTGTTTCGAGAAAGACCAGAAGCGGCAGCGACATTAGGCGAAGTTTTGGGTAAAGTAGGGGGCCCAGCGAGTGCTTCTATTTCCTCGAAGATCCCTTGTCCCTGCATAGCTACTCCCCTAACCCGTGCTTTGTAAAGTTGCTGCGAGGTGTGGCTCTTTTTTACATCCAGAGGGATGGTTTCTGCGACCACCTGCAAGGGCGGTAGAACCTTCTTCCATTCCTGGGTAAAATAGCGCCATCGGATGTTTACTTCACGTCTTTTGCTGAATGGCCCTAACAGTCTAGCGTCTTCTGAAGACGAGTCAGTACGCGAGGAAAGTGTCGGCGGTGATTTCAAGTTTTTTAGCGATAGACCTTTGGGCATTCGGGAGTGACTATTCGTCAGAAGTGCTGTCAACTCGGGCGAGTAAACGGGTGGCCGTGACTTTTCAACAGAGGGAATAATTGGCGGTGGAAGTTGGGCGTTGGGATCGGATAAAATGGGCTTAAACGAGACGGTCTAGAGCGACAAATAGCAACTCCTGAAGGAGAAACGGACCTTCATAATCTCCCATCTCAGTTTTCCCTTCCGACCGTATGCGATGTCCAAAATGTATCTGAAGGCTTTTACATTCCCATTGACAGCGGCTCGAATTTTGCGCAAGTCCTATTAAATATTCAATCTCGGAATATGCTTGGTAGGAATGGAGTAGACCTTGGATACACGCTTTACCTTGCTAGCTTCTGAAGGTTTGTTCAGAGAGCGAAGGACAGCGCGAATGTCATCTGATGCTTTGATACGGAAGAATTGCCTGAGAGCTCTTAATGAGCTTTCTTTATGCTGTAGGAATATGATTTCATCATGCCTTAAGTACAGATGAGGGAGCTGTCTTGTTTGACGAAGATAAGCTCTATAAAGAGTAACGATGGAACTGAAGCTATGTTTGGTTACCATGAATGTTGAAGAACTAGTTCCTCTTATGTTCATACTGCCGTTATATATCCGCCTCATCACTAAATCTTGCCTTCACTATGGTATACTAGGCTTCTCCACATACTAAATAACAGGCATGCTTAAGGAGCTCGTATTTCTGTCCTTCCGCCGCTATTGCTCAACAACCCGTACGCCTATTATATTTGGCTTCATATCACCAAGGTCACGCCGCTTTATTCCCTTGGTTAGCTGTATGCACAATGTAAACTTTGTACACTTTCTACTACCGTTGCGCTCCCTCTGAAATGTTATTATAGGCGGTGGGATTGGTTGGTGTAGGAGCTTGTTCAAGTTGCAGTGAAACTCAATCAGTAATATTCATGATCAGCTGGCGGAACATCTTGCGTACCATGTATAACAGGATCAACCTGTACAAAACTGAATGGCTGCACCT
>CEMU01568256.1:0-11603 GCA_900068965.1 Calocybe gambosa
TATACAGCATTTGATCGCAACTAAGCCATCCTCTCACGCCTTCATGAATCCTTTCTCCCACGTAACAGCAATTATCGAGCACTTTAGCGCTTAGCGCTTCATACACACTGTACTTCTATCGAGCATGTCCACATCCTTGGGCGCGAGTCAACCAGGAAAATCTCATCACATGTTTGAGAATGCAAGAGATAAGATCAAGGAACAATTGAACTCGAAAGAGTTCAAACGACTTGAGGAGATGAAGACTCTAGATCGCGTTGTACAGGAGGCGGAAAGGGTTGGCAAAGAATTGGAGATAAGATCTGCATCGAATTTTGAGAACAAAGTCAGCCAGATGGCTTTTCGCATCGAGCCATATGCGCGCATAGTGGAAGGCTTCTGTAAACTAGCTCCAATGGGAGGCGATCTGATATGGGGTGTTGTGTCTACACTTCTAGTGGTTCGTCCTTGCACACCTGTGACTATTGGCAATAACAAAAAACTCGCCTCTCACAGACTGCAGGAGCTAATGCGAATGTTGTAGGAGAGATCCTTGATTTCTTCATGGGAATGGCTGAGGAAATTCGGTACTTGGCACTTATAGAAGATACGTTTAATGAATCGCACATCGTCCGTTCTGCAGTCGAAGTTGTTTTTATCGCCATAATCAAGTTTTGGGCACTGGCCATGGAATACTACATGGACAAACTAAAATCAGGTCGGACAAAACAACAAGAAGCGAACCGTCAAAGCTCACGTTGACCTTACAGGTATCAAATCGCGTATAAAAGCATGGCTTGCCTCGTCTGGTAAAATGTCCAGTGAATTTGTCAAACTCAGAGTCAAGATCGCAACACAGAAAACAAGGCTGCATGAGATTGAAACAACCCAACATCATGCTGATGAAAAGGCCGAACGAACACGGCAGCGGCAGGAAGAGGCTCAGCGGCAGGAGAAAGAACTGTCAGATTTTATAGCCCCTCCAGATTACGAACACCATTACCGTACGGCAAGGAGATATCGTTATGACGGCACCTGCGAGTGGCTTCGAGACAAACAAGAATATCGTGAGTGGATTGAGGGTCAAACCAGTGGCTTGCTCGTGATCTACGGTCGTCCCGGAGTAGGAAAAACGATCTTAAGTTCTTGGCTAATCGACGAGGCGCGATCTCACCCTTCACAGCACATCACTCTTTACCACTACTTCAAAGAAACCGATGACAGCTGCAATTCGGCCTTGGCGGCTGCACGATCGCTTCTACACCAGTTCTATCTCATTTTGCGATCTACCGGCGACCCACTCCTTGCAACTATTGAATCCGAGGTGCAGACGTTGAAATTGCAGCCACGCATCCACTTTGAGGCGTTATGGAGCATTATTTCTTCGTTACTTTCTCGATACACTCAGCGTCTCCCAATGGACGCTTCTGCCGCGATCACCCTTGTCGTGGACGCTATGGATGAATGTAAAGACTCACAGGAGCTAGTCCCCAGCCTGCGAATGCTCGTCCACACTTCGTCTGGAAAGATCCGTGCTGTCATCACTGCTCGCAAATCAGGCGACCATGAATACGGATTTCGTCTCACCCATCCTGATCAAGCTCTTCCCAGAATACTTGAAGTCACCCAAAATGACGTCAAAGGGGATATTGCAGCTTTCATCGCACATTCTGTAACCCAAATTGAGCGCCTCGATCAACACAAGTACCGTAATCTACGAGACCGGATCATCATGGTGTTAAGTGAGATCGAGAACCACCAAGGGATGTTTCTTTGGGCGTACCTAATGTGCAAGGAGGTCGAACGCCAGGACGCCTCCAAAATACCGAAACTGTTAGACCACTTGCCAAAGGGCTTAGACGGGTTGTATGCCCGCATATGTAAGCGGCTTTTATCTAACGAAGATTTGAGCCGTGAATTTACCCGCCATGTGCTACAATGGGTCGTTACCAGCCGCCGTCCGATGACGTTCGCCGAGTTGGAGGAAGCCCTCCAGTTTGCTTCAACCAATGGCGGAAACTCGGAAATGGTGAAGTTTTTTGACGGCGATGGAGGCCTGCTCTGGTCAAGAAGGGACATCGTGAGGTGCTGTGGCGATCTTATTAGATACACCGGCTTGGCTGAAGGAGATACCATTGCGGTTGTCCATCTCTCTGCCCGACAATTCCTCACTACTTATCCTTCCGAACTTTTCCCGGATGCGTCAGAGGATTCCCTAGCTGTCATCCAGCCGTTCTATGTAGACATCCGGTCCACAGAAATGGTCATGGGGATCTTGTGCCTCAAGTACCTGCTATCGACCTCCTCACATTCCAAAGAGTATTTTACCCCTCCTCTCCGCTTCATTCCAGCAAGAACATCGGGCCAAGATGCTTTCAAGAAACGATATCCATTGTTTGACTATGCTACATTGTACTGGACGGATTACGCCCTTAATCCACTATGTTCTCAACCACATCCTGATGCGGACCACGTGGATCAACTTTCTGCGACCACGAGAGGATTTACCAATTCTGAAACCTCTACTATATGGCTAGAGGAGCTGATTCGCTTGACGTACATCGAACGTGTCCAGCACACGCTCCATATTTTCACCGTTCTTGGCGAAACCATCGTGTCAGTAGATGGGTTGTGTTGGTCGATCCTTATGTCGAGAGTGCTTATCAACTTCTCCTGGACTTTGAAATCTGCTCCTCATATGGTTCAAATGTGCTTCTTTCTATTACAATCAATGAGAGCCAACGAGAGCAGCTTGAATACCGATGTCAGCCCCATCCTGCAGCTAGAAGCTGATCCCGACAGAAGGTGGATACACTATAACCCCGATACAGACTTTCTGTTTTCTATTACAAGTAACGGACCTGCATTGAAACGCCAAGCGATAGCTACGGGTTTACGCTCCCGGCCAATGCTGATACCGGAAACGTCATCTGAATCACCAGCAAACTTTTTTTACTGTTTCGCAGCTATCAATGTCTCAACCGGCTGTATCGCTATCACAATTGGACGCCTAGCTGGTTCCCTTATCAGCTATCTTACAACATGTTGGGACATCCGTAACTCCTCCATCCCTGACAATTGGGCAATAGCCATGTTTACTGACTCCCAAATCGTTGAGAGGAGAGTCGGATTTTGGGCTCACGGTATCGTATTTGGCAGAAATGACACGATTATCACTCCAGGCGGCATCTTTAGCTTGGAAACAAAGCAGTTAGTCGACCGACCAGAAGCCGTTTATGACCCAGATCACACACTAACAATCGCCGATACTTGGTTTAGTGGAAATGCAGATTGGGTTGCGAGGATCAGGGACTTAAAGACGTTGGAAGTGCTAACTATCAATGGCACGTCTGCTTACCAACACCAATTCGAAGGTCCATGTTCATTACTTGGCTTCAGCGATACAGGCGACAAAGCTGTCGTCACAGTATACGAGGAAAGCTACAAATTATTCTGCATCCTGGTCAAGGAAGCAAAACAAGTTGACATGTCCACCCTGGGTAACCAATACCATCGCGCGAATTCGCGTTTCACAAGGGACGAAACGAGGTTTGCCGCCGGTTTTCATGGCAAGCTAGCGGTATGGACATTCTCGCAAGATGAAAATGGATCCTATCATGATCGCGCTGATATGATTTATATTTCCGACACGACCTTTCCTTTGTTCGACTTGGTGCCAGGGGTATCAGCGGATTCCGTTGGAGACGCACTCATCGTTCAAAAAGATGGGAGTATCAATAGGCAGCCTCTTGACCTTGAGTGGTTACCTAGCGCTTATACTGAGAGGGAGTGGGTAATTGTATCGAAAAGTCCTGTTCTTGAACTAGTAATTTGGACGGGGAAGGACAAGTATGTGGGCTTGAATGTCCAGCGCAGCTCTAGTTTTCACTGATGATGTGTAGTTTTCTAGGCGTCGAGCAGTGGTCGCTTGGGTTCCCACGGCCATCACTCATATCCCATATTGAATCGCCTTCGTCAGCTTCGGCTGACGGCTCGATGTTCATCATAAGTCCGGATGGGAGATACCTCGCTACTAAGGCGGGTATCAAGGCGCCTACCAAGGCGGCGATTTTTGATGCTCGCTCGACGCCAAGTGGACTCGGCGTGTATGAGTTCGAATTGCCTGGGGAGATCGAGAACTATGCGTTCAATGTGGACAGTACACTCTTTGCCTGTATTTATCGGTCCGGTAAAATGAGGACGCTCTGTGTCTTTGACATTTTGCGGGGGCCATCAATTGCTCAGCGAGCCTCCGAGTCCTTCATCCTCGATAAATACGAACACAGCTGGGTTTCTTTCAGCAACTACGATCCCACTTTGCTTGCGTATGATAGATATCTCTTCAAACTAAATGACAGCGATCTGGTGGTCCAACGTTGGATAGAAAGACGTATGTTTTCATGCTTATGACATTCTGAAATAAAATTCACGGTCAACATTGATGAAGCCATAATGGGATTTTCTACATGGGGACAATATTGCTATGCTGATTTGCGTCCTCACGATCTGTTTGAACTTCCAGAAATTATGGTCCCTGAGGTGTCGCCCCCGACAAAGTCCAGACATCTGAAAGGGTGCACGTTCACCGACAAGTATATATGCCCACCTTACGAAAATCAGCTAGTGGAGTCAGCCAACAATGATCTCTACCTTCAGCGTAGACTGATCCACGAGGACACAGGGAACAGCACAGGTCGTGTTGGGGTTAGATGCAGATCCCGCATCATCTCAATCTTGCCGGACGGAGAGTTGGGTGGCGTTTTCGCCCTCATATGGCCAGAGGAAGAAGTTGAAAACATGAAACTGTTGTTTATCACGGAACCAACGCCCGTATTCATTAATATCGGAATCACAAGGGGCGAACTGATGGAAGAGCAAGAATGGTTTGATGACGAATGGCTTCGCCCCAGGCCATTCCGAAGGTACATATTTCACACGAGGCAGTACAGACCATTCCGACGCTCACCTTGAATCCCGACAGTTGAAAGCTGCATTGTCACCCCTGGTAATTCATCATAGGTGACGACTATAACGCGTTCTAACGTTGACAATACCGTCCACGCTCAAGAACACGTATACTGAACGATGTCCTTCAAAAGAAAGCGGGCAACTGGACGAAACACTGCTCGCGATATGATGACCAAAGGGTTTTGTCTGATGATGGTTTATATCATGTAGCTAGTAGTTGTCAGACGTGTCGGCGCTGATAATGAGAGCTTCCGCCAATTCATCTCTGGGTTGGATGCGATACTTAAGAGATAAAAGGTATGAGTCACTGTAACGTAGCTGAACTTGTGAGTGTGAAATGTCACCTGGTCATACCTGTGGTAAGGGATTTAACTGGAATGACCTCCTTCCCATCTTTTCCAATAGGTTTTGGTATCGTAAGAGTTGCCAACACGGTTGCTATCGCGATCTGAAGACTGCCGTCTGCAGAATGGCGCCCAGGGCAGATCCTAATCGTGGGCAACCAAGCCTCTTAGATTAGTATGCGATGAATATTCCAAAAGCACATACCGTCGGCCAAAGCCATTTGGGAAGGTAGCGAGAGGGATTAAAAGTGCGCGGGTTTTTGCATCATGCATCATATTTCTGATTTGAACAATGGTTTCCGTCTCAAAGTTTATTAGGATGCTTTTCGTACCTGTCAATACAATAGACCCTGTAGGAATAAACATCCCTTTACTCCAACGAACGATGCGGAATTTTTGAATAATCGTTTAGGCAGGGTCGAGCGAACCAATGATGCACACACCCAAAAGAACAGCAACATGCCGTTCTCATGTTATGCAATTGAACCTAAATCGAGGCACAGACAATATCAATATATTACCTGAGTGTTTCTTGCAAAACACACTCGATATAGGGAAGGGATTATCTGCCCGAGAATTCAGGAACCGACTATCGCATCAATCTCATTTTGGGCCCTTTTCGCACCGCCGGAAACAATACCATAGCTAAAATGAAGAAATGCCAGTGTGGAGGATGTCTATTCGAGGCATGGATTGGAAAATCCTGGAAGGAAAGAGTGTAGTAAGCCATTGCTGTTTCGGCTCCAGCGACATACATAGCTACAGCAAATTATTGTACATCCGCGATGTCTTCGTCATCGACGAAGTCATGACCATCCAGGGCTTCCTCATGTGCTATGAAGCAAGGCTTTCTTTCCGCCTACAGAATGGTCAACGCCAGATATTGGTATACGAGGGTCCCAACTGACCATATCCCTCTTTACATTGTCGTATGCATACTTATGCAGAGCGTCAACATATCTATGTTTGCGGGCGAAAGCCCTATAGTATGACGCATGAAACCAAGACGGAAAGTACCTCACTTGTGCAGCTCTTAATTGAAGCTAGAATAGACAAATATCAACTTACGGAAGCTGGTGGTCACCATATCTAACTTGACATCAAGTCCTCGTGCTTTTAGCGGATGCTGGCTGGATCATTGTACATGGCCTGATACTACCATCTCACGCCGGCCAGTCCGTATTTCTTCCTTTTGACACTTGGATGATTCGCTCTTTTCTTGTATTGGGTTAGAGGCCTTCGTAGATCTCATCCTCTACCCCCTGGACCTCCTGCTAATTTCTTGGTCGGTCATTTATGCCTCTGGAAACGATCCTCACGTCTCTCTCATTCGCGATGTCAGGTTATGCTGTCAGAAATACCGGTGACAGGAGAATTTTCCGCCACCGCGATTCGTTCACAAGCTAGAGCCAAATATGAATCAATCAAAGCATATGCTCATTTTGTTAGTGAAGCAATCATGTATCACATAAGAGACAATCTCAAAGAGGTACGCGGATCCCTTGGTCATTTACAGGCGGCGACTGACCGTTGCCAACCATAACGTGCGCTCCAACGCTGGTAACACCGTCCACAGTCAAGAAGACGTATGCTGATATGTTACTCTTTAGTTTCTTCCAATAAGGATGACTATGGTACGAACCGGGACCTGGAGGATAGATACGGTTGTTGGGAGGGCTGACGATGGTGAGTCTCCTACGATCTCGCGAAAGTTCGGCCTTCAGGAATACAAGACGCGAACTCGAGTGGAATGCGTGCGAGGAGAAGCCAAGATCCATCAGTGCAACTATTACATCATTTTTAAGAGTGAGTGGCAGTATGCATGACGAGAATATTGCTTGCCTTTGATATCTGAAGTCTCAAGTCTACCTGGTATATCGACGGGGACGGTAAAGGCTTGATTGAAAGCTATAATCTTGGGAAAATTGCGCAAGACTGGACGCTCCACACTCATGTATGGTGGGTTGAGATATTCGGCGCGGAATTCGCTGTTATAAGAGGTCATAAAGTGTAAGCCATGGCGGTAACCGGATATTGTGGGACGTACGTGTGGAAGTGAGTTCCGTTTACTAGCCCACCATTCGGGTTGGAGCCCGCTATGAAAATATTGCTATACAGGATTCGTAAATATTCGGGTGTACCCAGCGAGAAAACCTCACCCATTCGGCGTCAAAGTCACAACAGAGTGATAAAGACGTGCGATATCTGTAGAAGGCATGCCTTGGTTACTAAACCTACGTCCAATGGGTGCATTGGGCGAGTAAATGGTAGGCTTGAACCTAGAACAAAAAAGTCAACAAGAGGAGTCCGCATGACGGGAATCGAAGGCCCTGAGAATAAAGTCAACCTACGCAGGATGATCTGCATTCGAGTTGTTCCCTATCGGGTCTCGTACCCCTCCGAACGCTGCGTACCCAGTCTCTGCTCCATTGATAATCAAGACTCTACCGTCCGGCAAGTGGATCATTTCTGGCATCATGCGTCCCTCGAGCATCCGTTCCACAACCCAGCCCCTCCTAATGCCCTCTGGTGTCAAAGTGATGCGGCTGCATTGATCCGAGGCAGGGTCTTGGGAAGATAGCTGAGCAGGTTGAATTGTGTCGTCGATGCTGCTACCACCGCACACAAGAACTTCCGGGATATAATTAGGTGGAGAGAGAGGTAGGAGGGTCGCCGTGCCGTCGAGGGGGTTGGTAACGCGGACACCGTTGGGTATATCGGGTAGACGCGTCTCAACACCTGTTTCGACATCATATATAATGGACTGGTTGTTTGCCACCATGAAAACCTTTCCATCAGGGAGAGCGAAAATCCTAATGATTATGAGTATATTTGTAGCCGAACTGAACATGGCACCTTACCGAGGGAAAAGGTTGGAAGGTAAAGTGCGCTCCAGGAAGGGTGAAAATCGGGGCACACCATTATCTTTTTTGGGGAAGAACTCAAAGCTATTTACTGGGTCCGTGTTATAGAATGGAGTGCGATCGTGGATACCACCAACTACAAACTAGATTTCCGTTGTTAATGTCGCGATCGACAGGCGAATTTATATTAGCTTACTAAGGAACCATCGAACAATCGCAGGGACGAAGGGTACCAGCGTGTTTCTGCCAGATGCAAGGTCTCTGCATGCTCGTAGACAAAGCATCCAACACCGGCAGCATGTGTGCAGGGTTCAAACAGCCTGATAATCATGCGCCCGTCGGTGTCTGGTTCCGTCGTTGGGTTTTCAACAACGTGTCCTCCGACGTTTACCTAGTAAAAAGGTAATTACTCTTATGCACATCTGTGTGGAGACCGAGATCCGCTCACCATAGTACCGTTGCTCAAGAACCCACCACTAGCACAGAAAGTATTTGATATCAGGTCTAGGGGAGTCACGGTGTTTGTCTCAAAGTTCCAGAGTGCACCCCAGGCACCATGCCCGTTGATCTGGAGAGGATCATTCTGCACCCGATCGAACAGCACGGCAAGAGTAGGTGAGACGACTATGGCTTCGAGCGCAAGGATTCCGGTAGTACCATTTTGAACAAAATGCCAACCTGCAGACGAAGGAGCCGCTGCGGTAAGGATAGGTAGCAGGGATAAGCTTAACAGCGAACGCATTATAGCACGAATGTGGCCGCTTTCTGGAACATAGTCGGACTAGCCTGGACCCATTTTATACACGCGACATGGAGCATATCAAGGATGTACATGGCTCTTCTTCAACGGGTGTGGGGTGTTCATATCAGAATCGGGAAGGCTTTATGTGATAAGGTCCATGCGATTTCCCGCTTAACACATCATGAGAGGCAATTCTGGAGCATAAATCAAGCCTATTGGTTGGTAAATCGTACCTATTTATGCGCCATTATATTGATACACTCTCACAAATGCCCGCTTGGCGCCTTCCGTGAGTATGGCCGGACGTCAGTTGTCAATTCTGATGTTTGCTTGGTCCTTCTGAGGAGTATGGGCGACTGTCATTATTTAATTATCCTATTCGACGAATATGTTAACGTCGAAGGTGTGAGTGATGTTCTACGCACGTCAAAACCAGGAAAAACTTGTTAATGTATCCCCTTACAAAACGACCACCATGCCAAGGCAACTGCCAGGCAGGATCTACAGAAGCAGTTGGACCCATATGTATATGGATTGCTGGGACAGTCCCGGAGATGTGGACGGACACTACTAACACCGCACTACCTCCGCAAAGATAGACTATTTTCGTAGGTTAGCCGACAACTGAGCTCGACTCGGAAGTCCATAGCCGATAATTGTGAGGATACCGAGAGGCTACCAGTATGGCGGGTAGCTGGCTTCTCAGTGACTGGTTCAAAGGTAACGTTGAAGCCAAAATATGGTTCAGTGCCAAGCAAAAGATCTTAGAAGTTTGTTGTATACGTAGTTCTACTAAACCTTGTGAAATAAACAATTCCAAACACAGAGCATCGGAAAAATCTTGCACCGTTTATATGGTCGTTTGCATTGCTGGAAGAAGATGCTGGCCATTCTAACCCGAACCGTTCCTCGTCAGCGTGTATTCGTGCAATCATTACGATGTATGGCGACGAAGCCACCTCAGCAGCCACCCAAGGCCTTGAAGCAGGACCCGTCATCACCCCAACCACCTCCACTTGAGCCGCCAAAACCCACGGACACGTCTCAACCCAAGCCGGAGCCAATTACTGGAACCTTACCGACTGCCAACGCTCCAAGCTTGGATTTTGCACCCCCGGAACCCACGCGGCAGCAGACGGGTGCACGTTCGTCGAGAGACACCCTGTCGAGTGCCGAACGTAAGCGGAGACATGTGGGAGTGATAGCTTTAGCTATTCTTGGGCTTGCGTTTGGTGCGAACACGATACATATGGGTCGTGAATGGGAAGAGGAAGAACTGGCAGCGAAAAAAATGGTATGATTATGCCATCTTGTTGGATTGGATTCGGTTTACTCATTTTTTTATTCCAGACGATTGAACAAGCACCGTCAACACGGTGGGGAAGGACATCAAAACGGTTTAAAGAGTTTTTCGACGTGTGTCGTATTTGCCTTTTTTCCCCTGCTAGTTACTCAACAATGTTTATAGTATTTTAGTGAACCTGCGTGGCCGGAGCTGTTACCACCACCATATCCTCCACCACATCAAAAACCGCTTACCCTCCTCATCTCCATAGATGATCTCCTTGTAACCTCCACTTGGGATGTACGTGAACCTACTTTTTCTTTTCAATGCTAAACTCACTGCTGGCAGCGCAAGCACGGCTGGCGAACAGCTAAACGACCCGGCGTGGACTATTTCCTAGCCTACTTATCACAATTCTACGAAGTCGTCGTCTTTACTACTCAACATCACTATGTAAGTTTGGTATGCCCATTCAATTGCTGCCACATTTACTGATCGCCAGTATCAAGACTGCAGAACCCATAATTGAGAAACTAGACCCCTATCGATTTTTTATAACCCACCATCTATATCGTGAAGCTACACGTTCCGTCAATGGCAAAATTGTGAAGGTATATATCCTCCTAACGTCACAGCTGGTAGTATATTGAAATCGTTCTAGGATCTTTCCTATCTCAACAGAGATTTATCAAAAGTCATTTCGCTTGACACTAATCCTGAGCACGTCTCAACACATCCCGAGAACGCTGTTCTTATCCCAAAATGGAAGGGCGATCCTTCAGACAGCGGTCTCGTTGCTATCATCCCCTTCCTCGAATGTTCGTTCTGCCATCCTTCAAACTTCTAATCGCACATGAGTGACAGTGCCTTATAGCCATAGCGATTTACCGTCCGACCGATGTCCGTCCAATTCTCGAAGCGTACCAAGGAAAGAACATTCCTGTTGAGTATGCAAAGAACGAAGCAGCCGCCAAGGCGAAACATATCGAAGAATGGAAGAACAAGAAGGGCGTATCTTCCCGCTCTTTCGCTTCCGTCTTTGGCTTATCCACTGCTGTACGTTTCACCTGAGGCCCACCCCATGTTTATTTTGACAACTGACTCTTACCCGTCTCTAGAACAACGCCAGCATCCCGCCTACTTATCTCGAGCAAAAGCGGCGAGAGGCACAGCTGCAGTACAGGGAGGAGCAGAAGTATATTAGTGATCATCGAGAGGAGCTCGAGAAGCTCCTGGCTCAAGATAGAGAGGCTATGGCTAGCCAAGTACCGGGTACACTGTTTGAAGCGCTTGACCAGTTCAAAGGGACGCCGAAAACTCCAGCAGAAGAGCCAATAGAGAAAAGTCAGCAAGGCCAGGCACGGACGCCTTAAGGAGCGGCATGATCTATGTTCTTCGTCAGTTGGACTCACGTGTATATA
>CEMU01568269.1:5242-16976 GCA_900068965.1 Calocybe gambosa
TCCAAATATGCACCGCTCCATCACTCGAACCAGACGCCACACGGGATTCATCAGGCGAAAATGCTACAACGGTAACTAGGCTAGCGTGGTTTACAACCTTGTTCTCGTTGTGTATGGTAGAGTGGGCATCCCACACTCGCACCGTCGCGTCACGGGATCCAGACGCAATCCTCGATCCCTCTGGTGAAAACGCCACGGATGTGACGAGGTCGGTATGACCTGACAAGACCTCGAGTAGCTCGCCGGTGTTAGAGTTCCAAACGTGCACCGTTTTATCATGCGACCCAGTGATAAACTTGGACCCGTCCGGTGAGAATGCCACTGATGTAACGGCACTCGTATGACCTTGTAGCTTTTGGATGAGCTCACCGGTGTCAGAATTCCAAACTTGCACGGCTTTGTCGCGCGATGCAGATACTAACTTGGACCCATCTGGCGAGAACGCAACCGATGAGACAAGACTCGTATGACCCGCTAGCTTTTGGACAAATTGTCCGGTTTCAGTATCCCAGATCCGCACAGTTCTATCATGCGATGCAGATACCAACTTGGCCTGGTCCGGTGAGAATGCCACAGAGCTGATGCTGCCCGTATGCCCTGACAGCCGCTGTACCAATTCGCCAGTATCGGCACTCCAAATTCGGACCGTCTTGTCATCCGATCCAGACGTGAGCTTAGACCCATCTGGCGAGAATGCCACGCATGTGACATGTCCCGTATGACCTGACAGCTGAGAGTGGAGCTCGCCAGTGTCGATAATCCAAATCTGCACTGTCCTGTCATCTGATCCAGAAGCGAGTCTGGAACCGTCAGGGGAGATTGCTATAGATGTCACATAGTCTGAATGGCCTATTAGAGTCGCGACGAGCTGGCCAATTTCAAGGTTCCAAATCTGTACAGTAGTTCCAGTACCACACGCCAAGTTGATCCCGCTGGGAGAAAACGCTACGCAAAAAACGTGCCTAGTGCTCCGAAGTATCTGCAAACACGCGTCCCAGTGGGGATCCAGTCCTCGTAACACACGAGTCTTCTCTCCCCTCTCTTCCTTCTCTTTCATATATTTCGCCCTGAGCATCGACTCACTTGGAAGCCAGGCGATTGCTGAGACATACACTTCTAGAGCGTGAAGCCGGAGGAAGTGATATACTTGGGGGATCATATATTGCGCATCGAGAAGTATGGTTCGCGTTTCTTGATAGTCGGCTCCTGCCGGCGCGCTATATTGCTACGGGCTATGAGCACATTTTCAATATTTTCATTATGCGTCCTCACCATTAGATGGAGATGAGCCTTCTGAATACAGCCATAAGCGACGTGTAGCTCCTGAATAAGACTCAAACACTCGAGCCAGTGTAAGAGGTGAACGTCTACAAAGATCTGAAGTTCAGCAAAAACTTGCGTGTCGGCACGGACTCCAGCTGGTAGGTGTGACGCCCAGTAGAGGGAGGCGTATCGCAAGGGGGGTGATATTCGTGCCTGAACATTAGACTTGCTAACGTCTGCGTTTTGAATTTCCCGTCGTTTGATGTTACAAAGATCTTTACCAAGCAAGCTATTCAACAGTTTGAGACATGCTAGTGCCAAGCGATTATCCTGGTCGCGGGTGTCTAGTGCGTAGTTACCTGAACGCTGGTGGTCCATGACATATTCGGAGAATGACGCATCATATGGGAACACAGGATCCTGGTCATTGTCAGGAATATGGAGTACGGAAGAAAACTTTTGTAGGCGCAATCTAACCTCATCCGGTGGTTTGTTCAGAAGCGCAGAGATGACAGTGATGGACTGCGGTACACGAAAGCATAGTAGCACATCCAAGGGCGCACGAAACTCCTCGCGTTCATTGTGATATGCCGATACAAAGATCTGATTGTAGAGGTTATCTACGGTCTGCGAAGAAGCGGGGGAAAGGACTGTGGAAAGTCTCCTCTGAACATCGCGTGATGACGTGCGGTTTTGGAGTGCCTTAATATGTTGAACAGCGGTGGAAGCAAATATAAAGTGGTTTCCGGACCTCTCGGCAAGGGCATGAATCATTTTCTGCGTATCCTTCTTGTAAACTGGTTCCAACAAGGACGACAGTTCATGGGTAAGATATCTAGTAATATCCTGCTCTACTGCGTCACCCTCGATATCTTGCAGTCGAAACTTGACAACTTCCTCTGAAGCAAAGACGCTTTCAAAAGTTGCTTCCGGTCGGCTAGTGATCAAAAATTTGAGAGGGAGGCCAGAACGTGCTAAGATACGAAGGAAGTCGCTAACGGTGGAGGCGCTTGTGCACTCATCCAAAGCATCTACAACCACGACAAGTGGGCTACCTACCCTGAGCTTGTCTTTGATATCAATGAATAGGTATTGCACCTGCTGCAGGGGAGACGACATTAAAGAGCTAGGTGCAGCATTCTTCAAAACCTCGATTAGAGCCTCGCGATACGGTGGTAACCGATTTGCAAGTTGATAGGCTACCGTAGGAAATATACGTGTGACGTCGTTCAAATTGTGCGACTGTCGAGAGCAAAAGAAATTGGCTCCAAGACGGCCGTCGTCTATCAGCTGGCAAAACGAATGAGCGATGGCAGTCTTTCCTATGCCGGCCATACCGCTCAGCCAGTATGTAGAAGGGCTATTCAGGTCCACAGCCCAAGCAAGAAGCTTGGCAAGTATGTCGAGACGCGTACCAGGTATACACCCGGTCCGATGGCTTTCATCGTAACGAGCACCATCTACAGGATCTAGTCGCTTGAGAAGTTCTGTCAAAGAAGGTAAGCAAAGTAATGGTATTTTTGGGATTGGGTGTTGCACCATGACGATACGGGCTTTCCACGAGCTGAAAAAACGGATAGTAAGCAAAAATGAAAAACGACCTGCGCAACAAACACGTACCTTCGTTGTCTTATGCGCTTGTGAGGCGGCTTTGACGGTCTTGGTCGTAGTCCCTTCAATTTGATATATATCAACCAGTCTATTAACCTGAAACAGGTCGACTGCATAAGAAAGTTCGCGAAGAGAGTTGAGTATATCGTCTGCATCATCAGACGCATTGAGGACACGTCCAACAAGGTTCTTTGACATTCGGCTCTCGATGAACTGCTTTCTCCTTTCGATACTCCTGGTCGGCACGTTATTCTCATGAAACAGACAAAATTTAAGAGATTGCACACTGGATCAGTGCGTCGACCGAAATTTGAACGTCCTCAGGGGGAGAAGATGCTTTGTATTGCCCAAGTTCTCTCGAGAAGCGCCCAACTCGCTGAATCATCGTTTCAAACATTTCTTGTTCGGCCGATACTGCCTGTAAAAGTATTAACGGAAAAAGTACAAATAACAAAACAATGGCGTACGTCGACAGAGTCAAGTACTTTCAGCAATCCTCCGACAGACGCTTGAAGAGATTGAAGAGCTGGAACAGTGCTGGAAACTTCCTTGAGGATGGCCAATGCCATCTTGAAACCATCCCAACCAGTCGAGGGGCCACTGGATAAATTCTTCATAGCAATTGGGGCTCATCAGCAGAGGTAAAGTCCTGCAGCTCATGGACACACCTGAGTTTTGCCATCGATGAGCGCTGTGGACTGCGTTGCTTCCACGCTCTAGAAATTAGAATAATCACTACCACTAAACAGCGGTTGGAGTTAGACACCTTACTTTAAATCTCGTTTTCAGTTTCCTGTAGGATATCTTCATGATGTGAGCAGTAGTGAGGGCACGAAGAGTGTCATTCCAACTGTCGACAGCGTGGGATGGAACAGCAGATCAAGATTAGATAAGCCGGAAGGCAAACTTCAATTAGTGAACGTAAGGAGATAGCAATTGTACAAAACATAAAACAGGTAGCAAGCAACTAGTTAATCAACAGATACGTTCGGTAACTCTAATATCACAATATTGCCCGTTGAGTAGCCCAGGCAAGCCTTTCTGCGGGCAAATACCGACACAGAAACGTCGCGTTGGTGGTTCGGACCCCATATCCAAAGATAAGGCTGATTCCCAGAACCAGAACCAGCACGCACCGCTATCCGGCGGCCGTCGTCGTCGTCGTCCAAACAAAATGCAGGCTGGCCAAAACTCTGAGTTTCTTCGTCATCATCATCATCATCATCACTATTACCATCATCATCCTGCATCTCATCGACTGCTCCTCTATTAACATCCCAGATTTGGCCAGTTCCGTCCTCCATCCTCAATTTAATGCGTTCGTTTGAGCGGAATCCGACAGAAATGACCGAGTCCCGACGGTCCGAAAGCTCTTTGATAAGATCGCCAGCGCCAGCCCGCCAGAGGCGCACAGTTTTGTCGTATGAACCGGATACGAGGATGGAAGTATCCGATGAAAATGCCACCGAGGATACGTAATTAGTGTGACCTGATGGCGGTTCAAGGTCGACGGTATCTTGAACAGCATTCCAGATTCGCACGGTATTGTCCTGCGATCCAGAAGCAAGCCTGGATCCATCTGAGGAGAACGCTAATGAGGTGATTGATTCTTTGTGACCTGACAAAGTCTTGACAAGCTCGCCCGCAGCGTTCCAAATGCATACAGTCCCATCCTGCGATCCAGAAATGAGTCTGTACCCACTCGGGGATATTGGGTAGAATGCTACAGATGTGATATAGCGTGCGGGTATATGCAATGCGTGAACATCACCAGTGCCGATATTCCAGATTCTGACTCCGTCTTCTGATCCGGAGGCGAGTATGGGCTCATCAAGCGAGCCAGAGAAAGCTACGGATGTGACAGCTTGAGTGTGCCCTTCCAACTTCTTGGGAAACCCACTACCGAGAATATTCCAGACTCGGACGATTTTGTCTTGTGAACCAGATGCGAGCGTGGTTCCATCCTGTGAAAACGCTACAGATGTGGTGTAGCTAGTGTGACCGTTCAATGTCAAAGCCTCAACAGTGTCAATATCCCAACTTTGGACAGTCCCACTACGCGACCCAATTGCGAGCGTGGGTGTGTTGGGTGAGAACACCACGGACGTTACACCGTCGTTGAGAGGCAGCTTTCGAATGAGCTGCCAAGTGTGAGCATCCCAGATCCGCACAGTCTTATCATCCGATCCGGAAGCTAGCATTGATCCGTCAGGCGAGAATGCCATCGACATGAGGAGCTGAGTATGGTCCATTAGCTCCCTCGAAAGCTCTCCTGTTGCGAGATCCCAGATTTGAATCGCATTTCCTGTGCCACAGGCCAAACTAACGCCGCTAGGCGACAATGCCAGACAATTGACTCGACCGGTGATTCGTAGCATCTGCAAGCACGCATTCCACTGGCTCTCTAGCCCGAGTAGCACACGAGGCAACACGGCAGGATTCCGGTTGTTATGATATTTCTTCCTTAGCGCGGATTCAGTCGGGAGCCATACTAGTACCGATGCGTATGCCTCCAATGGATGGATTTTAAGGAAATGATAGACTTGTGGAACCATAATTTCTGCCTCCAGAGCTAAATCTCGTATCGCACCAAGCTCCTTTTGCTTCTAGCAACAAGAATTAGCATCTTTCCGTACTTGACATCATGAATGATCACCTTGTACTGTGTGTCTGCTTGTTTTGCCACAAACTTCTAATCATTATAAGACATTCAAAATTATCCGATTTCCGCTAAGATCCTCACCGTTAAATAGAGACGAGCTCTCTTAATACAATCGAAAGCGGAATTGAGCTCGTGAATTAAACTAAGACATTCCAGCCAATGCAGCAGGTGTTTGCCCAAAAATAATTTCAGAGCCGCAAGAATCGAGGGGTCAGGTTTAGCCCCCGCGTTTAAGTGGGAACCCCAGTACACACAGGCATATCGCAGTTCAGGGGTTACGTTTGAGCGAATTATGGACTCGTCGATGCTAGTGTTTGGCGTTCCGCGTGTTTTTATACCGCAGATGTCTTCCTTAAGGGACTTGTTCATAAGTTCCAAGCACTTGGATGCGATAGTGCGATGCTGGCCAGGGCTTCTTAGTGTATCTGGCTCGGAGCGGCGGACGTACTCCGAAAAGGAAGCGTGAAAAGTCAAAACGGGCTCCTCGTTGTTATCAGGAATAACAAGAACGGAAGCAAAATTCTGGAGGTGTTTTCGAACGATGTCTGGCTCCTGATCCTTTCCCCTCAGCGAAGCAATGAAGTTGATGGACTGTGGTATGCCAAGACATAAGAGCATGTGTAAGGATGCACGCAAAGCCTCCTGCTCGTCTTTTCCTTTTCCTGCATCTGCCGAATCAAAAATCTGTTTATAAACATCATCAAGTGTCTTCGTAGAATGTGAATCAATTGAAGGACTGAGGAATACAGAGACCCTCCTTTGAATGTCATCCGAAGTTAGATTGAGCGACTCTGATGGACAGATGTGCCGAACAGCAATGGATGCGACTAAGAAGAGCTTTTGACACTTTCGTGTGAGCTCGGCAATGCTGGTCTGTGCGTTGATTCTGTTACGAGTTAAAACTGGGGACAAAGCATGAGTAAGATATCGTTCGATATCCTCCTCCACGATGTCACTCTCAACATGATGTAATTGAAGTGGTGTATGTGGGAGCAGTTGTGGATGAAAGATTTGGCGTTGAGCGAGTACGGTGTCGATGTTAGACCTTTCTGGGCTTGAGAAACTGGTGTCGATGTAGGCTTCCGGTCGGGTGCTAATCAAGAACTTGAGAGGGAGTTTAGAGTGCAATATGACTCTCAGGAAGTCGCTAACGGCAGAAAGTCCAGAACACTCGTCCAAAGCGTCCAGAACGACGATCAGAGGAAATTCCATCTCAAGCTTATTCTTGAGATCTATGAAGAGATATTTGACCTGGTCTTGTGGCGCGGCCAAAGCGTAGGACATGTACGAAGTATTCTCCTTCAACACGTCAACCAAAGCTTGCAGATACGTCTGGGAGCGATGTGCAAGTTGATAAGCTACCGTGGGAAGGATACAGTTGACATTGTTCAGTCCTTGCGACTGTCGGGAACAGAAGAAACTGGCCCCGAGACGGTCGTGATCGATTGCCTGACAAAACGAATGTGCAATGGCGCTCTTGCCTATACCGGCCATTCCGCTCAGCCAAAAAACAGGAGGGCTATCTGGGTTCGGATCTGTCGCCCATACGAGAACTCGAGTAAGCGTATCGACACGCGTGCCGGGCATACATCCAGTACGATACCGGGGGGAAGCCGTGCAACCGGTGTTGCTTTTACACCCTGCACAAACCATACACAAAGGGCGAAACGCTTCATTGTAACGGGCTCCGCTGACGGCTCCCAAGTCCCTAAAGAAATCTGTGGGTCAAAATCAGCGAATGGAAGGAGAAATAGAGGTGACCAAATTTACCTCGTTGACTAATGCCTTCCACCAGCTAAGAAACGGAAATTCAATGAGACGCAAGGGTTGAGAAATGAGTAAAACAGGTATACCTTCAGTATCCGTTGCCCTTGTACGTTAGTATCCATAGCAATATTAATCTTAAATATTAAAATTAAAATAAACCAATATTATTCAGGTGCATGCAAACCTCGAATAGTTTCATTGCAAAGGACAGGTGGCGAAGAGACTTCGTGATTTCATCCGCTTCGGCTGATGCACGAAGGACACGGTTAACAACATTCCTCTGCATTCGTTCTTGAATAAGGATCTGTTGCCTTTCGATGCTCCTACATCCAGGTTCGTTCTACTGTAGGAGAAAAACGATAGAAATACCACGTACTTGACCAGCCCGGTAACCATATCTTGTGTAGGAGGTGTACGGTATCTGGAAAGTACTTCTGAGAGAGACGTGATATGCCGAGTCATGGTTTCAAAGTTTTCTCGATTATCCGCTACTTTCTGCACATCTCTTGGCGGTCAGCAACTGGTGCACGGGCAAGAGCAAAAGACACATACATCTGCAATGCTGATTACCCCCAGTAATCCTCCCACCGCTCCTTGAAGAGGCGGAAATGCCGCCGATGCTTCCTTTAAAATACCTAATGCAGCCTTAAAGCCATTCCAGCCGGTCTCAACAAAACCTGCGCCGCCCTTCATAGCAAAGCAAGGATTAAGGTTATACTAGACGGGCGTAAGCAGCGATTGGCACACCTGCAGTGGGTCGGGCTCTTCCTCATGGGGCTGAACCTGCTCCTGGCGATCAGATCAACAGAGTTGCTGTTGGCTCGAAGAACAAACCGATGCACCTGTGTTCGAGGCTTGTCCTTCTTCTTTATGAATCCAAAGAGAGATTTCTTGTAGATCTTGGTTCGAGAACTACTCTCTACCCGAAGCAGAAATCATCATACCTTGCGTGATTTGACATCGTTCTGGTGTTTGGACAAGGCTTGGACCTGCAATCGGCCCATTCCGTAAGTACCGCCTATAAACTGGAATGTACCAACCTGTGATGGACCAGCCTCATTTCCAGTTTTTGGTGGGGATGTTGTCTATATATGCAATTTCTTCGACTTGAATACAACATAGGAGGAAATCGACACACCTGAGATGGGCCAGCTGCGTCTCCGGGTTGGAACTTGATATATTTTGTTCAAAAACTGACTTTGAGCCGAGGCAGGAATTGACACACATGTGGATTTACCGCGACAGCGCCCTGGGAAGGTGAAGCCTATACGTATGATCAACATAACCTTTGACCTTGAGCAGTAAACAACGCACCTGTGGTGGAGACGTGAAGGGTCGTCTCAGCTTACTGAGAGCACCGGCCATCGATTGAAGTAATCGCTGGCTCACCACGCTCGGTCGAGAACGAGGCGTCTAACATTCTTGATGTTGGCAGCGTGGGATCTGTATGACAACCGCCGCGTGGCCGTGACTTGTACAAAACTCCCAGCGGGCATCATTTGGCCATCGACAGAGAGCACACAGTATACATCAAAGGGATCCAGTATCAAGGTTCAAGTTTGCAAAGCAAGTAGCATTCAAAACAAGAACGAATGTTGAAATATGAAATTTGAGAGTGAACGTTCCGGCTGCACAGCCACAATGCCTCCTTTTCCAGCACTAATAGCCTTTGACTTAGAGTCAGTATTTCACGCTGTTCTGCTGCTTCGGCCAATTTACCGTTAATACCAACGGCAGTTACACGCTCTGGGATCTATGGATAGATACACATGTGGCTGGTATGGCTGTCTTACTCGTCCATACCTACATTCCAACTGATTGAGGCCGAAGGTCCACTCCGCAGGAAAGGACAGGTCCACAACGAGGTTCTTGACAGGTAGAGGAAACTACAGCCATGTTCTGAACAAACGCAGCTGATTTATCTTCGAACCAGGCATGGAAAAAAGATAAACCTATACAAGGACGTTCCCGGGATCCTACACCACCTCCGCGCCGAGGGTGTTCGAATTGCTGCTTGCTCAAGGACAGATGCTCCTAAATTGTGCGTTATGAGCAGCCATACCTCTCTCCCTCCTGTTGTTGTCTAAACCCCCGAGCCTTCTAACTGGAACGCATGCACTACACAGGGCACGTCAAGCTTTGGACCTTCTTCTCATCCCGCCTCTTAAAAACAGTAATGACAACGATGCTGTACCAGCCGTCAAGTTTTTCGATCAGCTTGAGATCTATCCTGGTATGCGTTGATCCACATCTCCTACATCGATGGATTACCGTATTCAATTCCCCCTCCAATCTCACATTAAGGATCTAAAGCAAAACATTTCAAGAGGATACACGAAGCGACAGGAATAAACTATTCTGATATGGTGGGTATTTACTATCGCCTTTAAGCTGTGTGTGGTATACTTTTGTGCCATTCGACTATGGCTTATGAAACTTATATACTGACTGAACTCAATTCTGCGTATAGCTTTTCTTTGATGACGAGCACCGTAACTCAGAAGTCGAAGACAAGCTTGGCGTCACGTTTCATCTCGTCCCGAGGGGCCTTAACAAAAGCACCTTTGAGAAGGGGTTGGAGAAGTGGAGGCAGAGAAAGACGCTGGAACANNNGGAACAAGTCCATTCAACGTCATAGAGAATGCTTACTTTGACCCATTTACAGCCATGACTAGCCAAATCCAAGATTAAAATTAAATAGAAACGACTCATTCATTTAAACACCAGCTATAGATCATACATACTTGAAGATATGTCATTACCCCCAACGACGGTGGTTCCTATGAAGTATAACCTGGGTATCTGCGGCTGTGCCGTTGAGAGGTGCTCACCAACGATGGTCATGTAACGGAACTTACCTGCCGCTCATCCATTCGATTCCACACAAGAGGCAGTTTGTTTGGTGCATCTGTGCAGTGAACGTCTTTATAAAGACCGTTCTTAAAGACCGTTTGCTCTCGAAACACTTTTATGACAAGTATAAAGGGATTATAGGTCTCGATTTCTAAATTGCTGAATGTTATCGTCGAGCCATCTTCGAACAAGGAGGAAGCTATCTAACTCCTGGGTAAACATTTTGGGTCGCCATATAAAGTAATTATCAGCAAGAATGTGGATTGGAGATAGGCGAGGGCCAAGGACATTATAGTGTCGTACGAATATCATAATAGGTCTTGCAGGGTAAGTGCATTACAGACATACTAGAAGGCTTTTGTCTAGAGGCTTTGATTCAAATGGGAATACGGCTGGGATTCCAGTGGACCAGTACCCCTGCCTGCTGATGTAGCTCCTTGGAAGAAACAATCTCATGACATGATAAACAGGGCAAGGTGAATATGTACTCTACTATCAGAATTATCAGTGAGGTTACAGAAAATAAAAGAACATTATACGGTGGCGTGGAGGCTACTGATAAACACCCATCTCCTTCCCAACCTTCTTCAAACAAGCCCGAGCTAGTGTTCGAGCATCTAACTCAACAGCACCAATATCGCCATCTACTAAACTAGTGCTGCTGCTGCCGTTTACGAGAAGAGATGGCTCATTGGTAGCAGGGCTGGACAATATTTTAGGTGGAGGCACCATCATCCATGCAGACGGCGTCTTTCGCGGGACTGACGCAATCTCGCAAAGCGCGGGATAGAAATGGAACAGATGCGCCATTGGAGAGCGTCTGACGGCGTCTGTAATGAGCTGGGTCGGACTCAGAGATGGATCAATAGCTGGAAAAATAAGCAAGTGGGATGCTTTATCGAAGAATAGTCGGAACTTACGTGTTTGCTCCATAGCATACCGCGAAGGATCATCGGACACACCAGCCCACAACGATCCAGGCCAGAGTTTGAGATCCAATAGTTTTTGCAAGACGTAGAGCAGCTCGTGCTCTCTAGCCCTTTAGGAATATAAATACTTCAGATTTCCATGTTTTAGTAGTTTGGTTCGCACCTTGGAAACGGGAGATTTCCACGCAAACCTTCGTCCGCAACATACCCAACTAAAGTTGTGTTACACCTACTGAGTAGGGAAGGTATACTCAAAGCTGCCAAACGTCTTCGTGACTGTTCCTGGTCTGTACTCCCTCCGCAGACATGAGGTACATTATTGAGGAAGTCGAACTTGCTACGCACCACTAGTAACGTTGGAACAGATAAGAAACAGCAAATCGAAGCACCAATACGCAAATCGTTCCCGAGGGACCGATCCTCCACCTGATTCTGCGTTACCTATGAGCTCGTAACGCTTCTCATCGTCGTCAACCTTCTGGAAACTGCCCAAGTCTTCTGTGGGACTTGAAGATGATGCAATAGGTTGCTCAGTGGCGGACAAGCGACTTCCATGATGAAGAATTTTGGCCAATTGGCCTACAAGAGCGTCTGGCACACAGGTGTTCCCTAGATGTGGTGCGACATCGATTTCTAATGAGGCCAAAAG